>ML677358.1:7763198-8009577 GCA_007922305.1 Dermatemys mawii
TTCCATTCTATGCATCCGATGAAGTGAGCTATAGCCCACGAAAGCTTATGCTGAAATAAACTGCTTTTTCTATAATTAGTACATTGATGCAATGTTTCATCATACACTGAACTGAAAAATACATGCATCCCTTATTGCGATCACAAAAATGTATATCGTAATATTTCTGTGTGGAAAGAACGTATTTACAACAGAACCTCTAATAAATGGGATTTACTTAAGATTTGGGGTTGGCTACACTGGCACTTTATACCGCAATAAAGCCTCCCGGAGTGCTCTACCTTACTCCCTGTCCACACTGGCAAGGCACGTAGAGCACTCTGACCTCCTGGCTGGAGCGCTCCTGGTATTCCACCTCCCTGAGAGGATTGACAGCTGTTGCATATTGGGTGAGACGCTGCAGCTCCGGTGTAAATGGGTAGTAACATTACTGCGCTTGACTGACCTCCAGAAATGACCCCTAATCTCCTTAAGTCAAGTGGCCTCTCTCCTCTTTGTTTTGAATTTGGCTGGAGGAATGTGGAAGTGCCTGTTCAGAGCTCTGTGTCAGACAGCAGCTGCTTATCTGCAACAGGGCAAAGCAACAAAGCAAACTTTACTTAATGAGAGAGAGGCAGGGAGCTTACGGGGACTGAACTTACAAGATAGTGTGCTGACACACTCTCAGCACTCCAAAAAATCTGCTCTCTCTCTCCCTCCACATACACACAACAGACTCCACCCCACCCCCTTGTTTGAAAAGCACGTTGCAGCCACTTTAATGCTGGGATAGCTGCCCATAATCCTGCTCCAATCACTGCTCCCAATCCTGCTGCAAGTTCCACAAATGTGGCCATGCCAGAGCGCTTGTAGCTGTCAGTATGAATAGAATGGAGCGCTTTTCCTAGAGCGCTCTCCGAAGGCTGGTTTAACCCAAAGCGCTCTACAGCTGCATGTGTAGCCAAGCCCTTAGGTATACAGCAATTCACCATTGGAACTTTAAATCATGCTGATAAGCCCTTAGATAGATAGATGTTTTAGTTTTGGATAGCTTATTAAGCAATCAGTAACTTTTGCAACTTTCCTAGCATTAGGAATCTGAAACTGTAATAAAGCTTACACAGAAACCATCCGTGACCTTTCTTTGTTATGGAACAGAATCCAAATCCATCATGTTTCTGAAGCTAAGTACTAAGCCAAGAAATTTCTCAAAAAAGGCTACTGTAAATACCAAAGCCTACACTGATACTTTATTTGCATATGTTGCAGGAATAGCATCCTCTCTCACTGGAAATTTAGTAACACATGTTTTCAAATGTTCCAGCTGGGGAGAGTTTTACACTTCTGTGTGTATTGTATGATGCATGGGTTCAATGCTAACTAACAGCACACCTGTTCTGGATAGTAAATTAAATGCTGAATAGCTCCACTGTTTTTTGCCTTAGCATGTAGCCTACTCTATCAGCACAAATATTTTTGGGACTAAAGAGAATTTTTGCAGTGAGAGGTTTAAGCAACTGTATCTCATGATTAGTATTTTCATGTAAGGTCCAATCTTTAAAGTAAAAATAGGAATTTTTAGTGTTTTTTAGGGTAGCATGTTTTATTTTGGTGGCTGAAAAATATATTGGCATCTGCAAACAGCACATTATACTTCTAGCTTCACATATGTCTGTTTAATGAAGATACAGTGGAACCCCGCAATACCGCGCCCCGCGTTTATTGGAGGAGCAGGGGCGGCTCTCTTTTTTCCGCCCCAAGCATGGCAGTCAGGCGTCCTTTGACAGGTCCTGTGGAAGGTCCACTGGTCCTGCTGATTTGGCGGCATTTCTGCGGGAGGTCCGCTGGTTCCTCGGTTTTGGTGTATCTGCTGCCGAAATGCCACTGAATCCACGGGAGCAGCGGACCTCCCACAGGCATGCTGCCAAAGGAGGCTGATTGCCGCCCTGACAGCGACCGCGCAGGCTGCCCCCTGCGGCGTGCCACCCCAAGCACGTGCTTGCTGCGCTGGTGCCTGGAGCAGCCCCTGAGGAGGAGAGGGGCAGTACCTCAAAATGCAACACTTCCAGTTTGACCAAGGAGAACCATTCAGGTGTTTTAAAGGGTGTACGTTATTTGGATTGTGTCCTGACTCTTTGTTATTAGCATGCTATGTGATTTGTGAGCATCTTCCTCAACTTCTCTGTGTCTCTTCTGTAAAATAAGTATACCCAACTTTAAAGTGGTGATGTAAGGCCTTGGATGCAAGGCACTGTTATTTGGTATCTTCTACTTACTGTACAGAGCTGTATGCATTTATGCTTCTCTAGAAATGTTGTCCATGCAGAGGTAATGACTAACAAACCACATCAGGATCTTGCCCATGGAAGTACTTAAGTGTTAGTTGCAAGCCAGTTTTATTGCTTAAAATAGGTTGGTTCCTCAGGTCTACATTTGCCCTGAACCTTTTCCTATTTTTTTATTCAAAAATATGTTTAACGTTGTGAAATATGTTATTGTTATTGCATAATAATTTTGGCAAATATTGGGAAAATTAAATACCACTAAAATCTGAATTGCATATAAGTGATATTTTCTTTTTGTTTGCAGGACTTAAATACTATCTATTCTTATCTTCATGGAATGGACATATTGTCACATCTCAGGGAACATCAGCTAAGGTAAAGGATCAGGGGGAGGGGAGATAGCATAGTCCAGTATAAATTATAACCTATATAACTCTCTGTTACAAATGCTCTAATAATATATGTATTCCAATTATTTTAGCACACATGAAATAAGAGGCAAACAAAACAGAGCACAAAATGTGCATTAGAAGTACCTGTGTTCTTATACGGTTGCTATGGTTAATTCCAGTGGGTAAGAGTGATTTAAACACTCAGAGGATGTGTTGTGTGTTATCTAGTGGGATAATGAGAATTTCATTTAAATTTGAAGATATGGTTCAAGAAGCAAAGCCAAATTTGTGGTCTTTCATATGACTTCGCAGATACTTAAATAAAGTGATATTGCTGAAAGATTAATAGATTTTAAACTCTAAAAATGTTTTTAATCTAAATTAAAGTTTAATTTTTCTCAGAATAATGTCTTCAAGTGCTCGCTATGAAAGATACAAGGGCAACCAAGTTCTTTTTTGGTAAGTACATTTAAGCCACAATCATCATTCTGATAGTGGAGAAATTTAGTGCTTGCTTGCATATCAAATTATATGTGTCATCACAGATAATAAGTGTCCTCTCCTCATCACTGACTATGATTGTTGTGAGGGGAATCCAAGCCTCTGTGGTCTGGATTTCCAGGGTGTTACAATTATTCCTGGAGCTTGAACAGAGTCTAGCCACTGCCTAATCTTAGGGTTCCTAGGTACACTGCCTCAGTGTTGGAACCCCTCTGGGTACAGCGCTGACCTTCAGACTCCCTGTTAATTAAATACACCCCCTCCCAGAACTTCATCCCAAAATGTGTGAAGTATTTTTAGATTTGCAGTGTAACTCACTCAGGGGCATGCAATAGTTGTGAAGCAGTCAACACAATATATGCACACATTGCAAAGTCTCACATCTTTATGCTCTTTTATCCTTAATCACATAAAGCACAGGAGAATACAGATCATGCAAAACAATAAGTGCATGAAACTAAATGTCCCTCATGTCCTAGCTTGCTCTTCCCTTGTGAGACCTTGGAGGTTCAGGAAGGTAGGCAGGCAGAGTCCTCTATCCTTGCCTACCTGCCCTGCAGCAACCAATCTCATCTTACTTTGATACAAAATGGTTCACTCGCCCTCCCTTTATAGACTCCTGCTGGGGTCACCTCCTTCTTTTGTTCTGTCTCCTGGTAACTTTCCTTTACTTCCAATCCCCACCTCCCTCAGACAAGAGGAGGAAGTGTCTTCTACCAAGTAGAGCTTTCCCATTGACTCAAGGTGTGTTTCACTTTGAAAAGACCACCATTGATTGCTTAACATTTGCTATTGTCTGTAGCCTGGCAGAGACGTGACACAGCCCTGCTAACTCATGGGTGATCCATCTACATATAGGCTTTTGTGATAGTAAATTCATATTACAAATCATACATAATTCAGAAGTGGTACAGAAAGAACCAACAAATTGTCATATATGTACACTTTGTCTTACTGTAATTGTAAATACAAAATATTGCAACATTGAAGATTGACAAAAGTAATTAAAAGTCTGTTTGAGAGAGAAGGTGGGTGAGGTAATATCTTTTATTGGACCAGTTTCTTTTGGTGAGAGACAAGCTTTCGTGCTTACGTGGAGCTCTTCTTTAGGTGACCTGGGGGAAAAAGAAGTTCAAAAACTGCAGATAAAGGGCTTTGAAGTGAAGGACATTGAGGGACAACATCAAAGCGAACTGCTATCTGCAGAAGATTGGATCCTCTCTCTAGGACAGGGCATGCTAGGAAACTGTTCAGAGACAATAGGAAATCTATATTATGTGACAAAGCTCTGTCCTTATCTCCATGGATCCTGCATTTCCTGCCTATTTCACTAGCCTCAGAGGCTCACTGTGACCCTCCACCTAGCCCTTCTTTCTCTAGAGACAAAGTCACAGCCTATTGAGCCATTTTCATCATAAGCCAGTGAGGAGAAGCTAACTTTCCTTGCACGGTCTCTGTTGTCTCCCAATCTCAGTGATTAATTAAGGGAGGCAGAAAGGGGGGGAGCCCGGGCCCGCCCTCTACTCTGGGCTCCAGCCCAGGAACCCTAATAGTATCAGCTATGATGGATGAGCTTTTAGCCACAAAACACAATACAATTCCCTGGGCTACTTCCCCACAGCAGTCCCCACTCCTTCAAACTCCACTTCACCCTTACCTCAGGGCCTCCTTCCTTGCATATGATATGGTGTCTACCACTTAGTCTCACCAACAGCACAACTTCCTCCTGACATCTACACCCACCTGACTAACTGGGAGGTTTTTAACTGGTTTCATCCAGCCCCTGATTGGCTTCAGGTGTCCCAATCAGGCTAGCTATTTCTACTGCTTTCTAGAAGGTTCTTAATTGGCCCCAGGTGTCTTGATTAACTTGGAACAACTGCCGTTTGGTTCCAATGGTACCAGGGATTTGGTTAGCCTGGGACTAACACATCTATTACTTATCACTTTCCTATAGCCATCTGGCTTTGCCCCATCACAATTAGAAAAGAGAAACTAAATAATTTAGAAGTGTAAAGCCTGAGATTGCATCTTTGTTTACTTTCTATATAACTTGTATATATTTCTTTTCCTTACTATTTCGTCTATGAATCTGTGATTTTTCTGTTAAATAAACTTTGTGTTTATTTTTACCACAACTAGGCCTCTGGTGTGCAAACTTCGTGGAATGTGACCCTTTAAAGCGAACTGATAATAGGGGGGCAGGTTTCATTCCTTTGAGAGTGATGAAAGGGAAAAGTCTGAGAGCCTGGTGTTTTAAAAACTTTGGGAGATGCATTTGGAGGGTATTTGGGACCAGAGGGGGTTGTTGAAGTCATCCTGCAAGGAGTAACTAGGTTGGTGGAAGGTGAGACTTTTTTGTGTTTGTGGACTGGCTACAGCTCTGAGCCACCAAAGCAATATGGCATTAAAACACACAAAGTTACAAGCCAGGTGGTGATAGAACCCCTCACTGATTTCAGTGATTCCCAAAGCATCACAGTTTGAAAGCTTGTCTTATTGGACCAATTTCTGCTGGTGAAAGAAAGGTATTACATCACCCACCTTGTCTCTAATATCCTGGGATTAACACAGCTACAACAACACTGCAAATAAGTATATTAGTAACTCTGAAAATTAAGTGGTTCTACAAATATATTGGTTGAGATTTTCAGAAGTGCTTACAGAATTGAACCACATAACTCACATTTCAAAAGTGTGCGTGTGCACCCAAAATATATTTTTCAGATGTATATAGATGACACATGAAGAAAACCTGACATACTCATGGACATGGTATTAGTGATGCAGTAGATGGCTCTCTCCCCTTGAAGTTGGTACTGACCAGTTCCTCTTCATGTTGTGAGGGGTGTTGATCTTGGGGAATTGCTCTAGCACTGGGAACTTAAACATTAGATCTGACTGCTATTGGTATTTAAAAATCCTCTGGCATTTTAGAAATAGCTAATATGTTAGTTCTAGTGTATTTGCTAACCTCCTGATTGGACAATTGAATAGTTTATCTAATTTCATCCCATAGTTTGTTGTCAGATCTCTCTCTGTCTGTCTGTCTGTCTGTCTGTCTGTCTGTCTGTCTGTCTATCTATCTATCTATCTATCTATCTATCTATATGTATCTATTATATATTTTCTTGCATTCTGTCCTAAACTTATTGTGTCATATTAAAATGCTAAAGAATTTTAGTACAGGATGAAGTAATTCTTGTGTATGTACTTGGTAACATGCTTTGGAATGAAAACGTTTTAAATGCAAGTGAACATAATTTTATTTTTGAATATTCATTTTTAAATTGGCTCAAAATATTCTAAGATGTAAGGTAAAAGTAAATTTCAGCTTAAAATTCTGCACAGGCCATTCCATTTCAATATGAATACTCCTAAAATGTTAATTTGTGGCAGTGTATCAGCAATGTTCTTGGACCTCAATCTAAAGTCTAAATCTTCAGTATTGTAAAATGTTGCGTTTCAGTGCCGGGGTGGTAACTTAAATACAGTAGACTCTCAATTATCCAGGATTGGGTTAACCAGAAAGTGGATTAAACAGGATGTCAAAAAAAAATAAAAATATGTGTAATTCGCAGGACCAGCTCTGGCTTTGTTGCTGCCCCAAGCACAAAAAAAGAGAACCCACCGGGGCACAGGGCAGCCAGTGAACCAAACACCCCCTCCCCCCAGCGCAGGGTGACTGGTGAACCAACCCCCCCCTCCCCATATTTCCTATGGATGGTGATTATCCAGGATTTTATTAACCATGAATAATTTTTTCCCTATCGTCCTGGATAATCGAGAGTCTACTGTAACATATTTTATATTGCGTTCAGATAGATGACAATATCAGTTATTTTGATTTTCTTTCCTAAAGTTCAGAAACTATTGCCAGATGTTGGTATATTCTTCTTTCTGGATCTGTCCTTATGAAGGACTCCATGTTTTTACCACCATGCAGGTATGTACAAGTTATTTTAACTGCTTAAAGGGACATTATCAACATATACTTCCTTGCATATATTAAAAAGATTACCTTAATTTTTTCACTTTAATAACTTAAAAATAGGATTTATTTTTCGTTCTTTTTGCATTTCTCTCTGATTGAACATTGAAGATCAATTGTAGCTTTCACATTTCCAGGCTCCCTTTTTAGTTCTCAGTGTGTTGGTATTTGGCTAGCAAACACTGCATCAAAAAAATTCTTATTTAAAAATGGCTCCTGTTGACTATATTTTAAATGTAGGGAAAAGTTTGTTTTTGTTTTGGGCTCTTTTAATTACATCTTATTTTTACAAAGCCTAAATTTAGGGCCATGTGAGTTGACATTGTTCTTCACAAATGTGATTGCATAACAATATATTTTGTGTTTTTTGGGATTATATTCAATAGTAGTATGTGATTTTTATATGACATAAAAGAGAATTGGTGTCAGTCACAGTGAAAACATGACAAAAGTCTTACTACATTTCAGATTTGAAGCACAATGAGTGTTAGGTGACCTGTTTAAACTGGAGCATAACAGCTGACTTAGGGTTAGCGTTAGGGTTAAACCTGGCTGCACTGTGATATTCTGCTTGATCTTGCATATCATTCTGAATTTTTAATTCACTGTGTTATGAAGCTATACCTGGCATGTTTGTGTTCATGATACATCCTCATGAATTGTAGTTGAAAAGCTCATTTTCCAGTCTGGAAGAAGAGGTAGAATTTAAGATTAATAGCTTCTGTATGAAGAAGCAAGTTGGCTGTTTCTGATGCCCTGTATGGAAGTTAATTTCCTTGTATGTTTGGAATCAGTGTGTCAGCTGTGGAGAAAAGGGGGAAAACTTTTCCTTATATAGTGAAATAAGGGCAGTGTAAATCTGTAGCAATACAGCATATGTCAGCTTGAAGGCCATGCTGGTACAAAATTGTGTCAAAGTATGTCCATTGAGGCCATATTTTTTTTATAATTTCAAAAAGAGGTCTTATTGAAGCAAATTATTAATTCTTGAGATTTTGCCCCCTGTTATTTCAGGAGGAATACTATTTATTTTGTGACAGCTGATGCCCACAAACAGGAATGACATTAGATCCTGATATTGCAAACTGTTAGGCACTCAAGTCAAAAGACTTGTTTATGAAGATCTGTTGGTTTTTTTAAAGAAAATACACTATTGTCATTGAGTGATTCCAGTTGCCTTTGAGTCTAATAACGCATAATTATGCTCTCTGACATTGCTCTGTCCATATTGCTTGTAGAAAGTCTGTTTTCAAGCTATGGAACTGATCAAAAATAATGAGTTTTTGTGTTATGGCAAAAAGGCACATTTCTAGTCCATATTCATTACCTAGTGTCTTTCACTTTTGTTAAATAGGGAAGCATAAAGAAAGGCCCTATCTATTAAACCTAATTTTTTATTACAAGAAATGTAATTTCTCCTTCTCTTTGCTCTATTAGTGACCCGGGCCTTGATCACCTACTTGTCCACTTACGTCACAGTGTTTTCACTTTTTCTTCCATGTTGCTTCCTAGGCATGGGGAGGAAAACTCCCCATCAAATTTGGTAATACCACTACTTTTACCTCTCATCTAAAAACAAAAACCTTCCTTAAAAACCTGCTTCTGAGACTGTGCTTACAAATCAGTGCTGTCTGGAATAGTGCTGTCTGCTTTTTTTGCCTCTGTCTTCATGAACAAGGTCAGCTCTCAGACTACTGCACTGGGCAGCACAGCATGGGGAGGGGGTGACCAGCCCTCTATGAAGAAAGAAGTGGTTCAGGACTGTTTGGAAAAGCTGGACGAGCACAAGTCCATGGGGCCGGATGCGCTGCATCCAAGGGTGCTAAAGGAGTTGGTGGATGTGATTGCAGAGCCATGGGCCATTATCTTTGAAAACTCAAAGCGATCGGGGGGTGGTTCTGGATGACTGGAAAAAGGCTAATGTAGGTCCCATCTTTAAAAAAGGGAAGGAGGAGGATCCAGGGAACTACAGGCCAGTCAGCCTCACCCCAGTCCCTGGAAAAATCATGGAGCAAGTCCTCAAGGAGTCAATTCTGAAGGACTTAGAGGAGAGGAAAGTGATCAGGAACAGTCAGCATGGATTCACCAAGGGCAAGTCATTCCTGACTAACCTAATTGCCTTCTGTGATGCAATAACTGGCTCTGTGGATGAGGGGAAAGGAGTGGATGTACTATTCCTTGACTTTAGTAAATCTTTTGATACAGTCTCCCACAGTATTCTTGCCAACAAGTTAAAGTAGTATGGGTTGGATGAATGGACCATAAGGTGGATAGAAAGCTGGCTGAATCATTGGGCTCAACTGGTAATGATCAATGACTCCACGTCTAGATGGCAGCTGGTATCAAGTGGAGTGTCCCAAGGGTCGGTCCTGGATCTGGTTTTATTCAATATCTTTATCAATGATCTGGAGGATGGTGTGGACTGCACCCTCAGCAATTTTTCAGATGACGCTAAACTGGGAGGAGTGGTAGATATGCTGGAGGGTAGGGATGGGATACAGAGGGACCTAGATAAATTAGGGGGTTCCAAAGAGGATGGATCTAGACTGTTCTCAGTGGTACCAGATGACAGAACAAGGAGTAATGGTCTCAAGTTGCAGTGGGGAAGGTTAAGGTTGGATATTAGGAAAAACTTTTTCACTAGGAGGGTGATGAAGCACTGGAATGAGTTACCTAGGGAGGTGGTAGAATCTCCTTCCTTAGAGGTTTTTAAGGTCAGGCTTGACAGAGCCCTGGCTGGGATGATTTAGTTAGGGATTGGTCCTGCTTTGAGCAGGGGGTTGGATTAGATGACCTCTTCAGGTCCCTTCCAACCTTGATATTCTGTAATTCTTTTAAGACTTCTGAAAGCATGCTCCACACTCATCCCTCTCAGATTTTGGAAGGCACTTCAGATGCTTAAACCTTGGGTCAAGTGCTATAGCTAGCTTTAGAAATCTCACATTGGTACCTTCTTTGTATTTTGTCAAATCTGCAGCAAAAGTGTTTTTAAAATAAACATGCTGAATCATCATCTAGACCACTATAATACAAAATATATTATGGCAGAGTGTGGGTAAAATAGTGCCGAAGATGTACAATTTTCCCCCAAGGAGTTCAGTAACAAATTTTATTAACACATTATTTTTTTTAACGAGCATCATCAGCATAGGAGCATGTCCTCTGGAATGGTGGCTGAAGGGGCATATAATGTTTAGCATATCTGGCTGATAAATATCTTGCAATGCCAGATACAAAAGTTCCATGCGAACACCTGTTCTCACTTTTTTTGGTGACGTTGTGAATAAGAAGTGGGCAGCATTATCTCCCTTAAATGTAATCGTACATGTTTGTCTTAGTGAATGGCTGAACGAGAAGTAGGATTGAGTCGACTTGTAGGCTCTAAAGTTTTGCATTGTTTTGTTTTTGAGTGCAGTTAGGTAACAAAAAAAATCTATATTTGTAAGTTGCACTTTCATGACAGAGATTTCACTACAGTACTTATATGAGGTGAATTGAAAAATACTGTTTCTTTATCATTTTAGAGTGCACATATTTAATAAAAAAGAATATAAAGTACAGTTTATATTCTGGGTTGTAATTGAAATGAATATATTTGCAAATGTAGAAAAACATCCAAAAATGTTAAATAAATGTCAATTGGTATTCTATTGTTTAGCAATGCAATTAAACTCTGATTAATTGTGATTAATTTTGTTAATTGCATGAAGTAACTGTGGTTGAGTGACAGTCCTAATTATTTTTCTTATTCAATTACTCAGATGTTTGTTTTTCTTTTTGCAAATTCTCTGTCAAAATAGTGTTTTACTCTATCTAGTTTATCAGTAATGCAAATAAGTGTTGTGATGGAACTATCAGTAGTTTGAAATTGAATACTTCATAAGTCATTCAAGGATAAAATGGACAAAATAGATATATAGGAAAAGTTACAGGACAAATGATTTCTTCAGAATGAGGTGCCTGGGACAACCAGTTTAAATAAATTGTTGTTCACCATCCTCATTGTAGGACAGAGCTGATTAACTACAGTGCCTCCTGATGCAGTATCTTGCCAGCTTTTTCATTATGTCAACATTTGTTAATTTTTTTTACACCAGAGAGAACATAACAGGTGACTGCTTTTTAAAAAACAATTCCTAGCGCTTGCCCTCAGACTGTGGAAACAGGTTTTGAACAAGGAGAATGTGAACTTGGTGCATTTTAACTGGATTATCTTAATATATATAGCTCTATATTATCAAAGCCTCCATATACCACTATATACATTTTTCCTGTTTGTCTCTGTAATTTATGTGTATACAAGTGAACCATTAATTTAACACACACGCTGATCGTCCTTCCCCACTTGCATCTGCGTAGTTAGGGCAAGCTGAGGCTCTGTGGGAGGGCTGTGACTTGAACTCGGGAGTCAGAGACTCTTCTGACACCACATATGTGTCAGTTGCAGGGGAGCAACTCTGAAGGGGAGTTTTCCAGTTTTTACAATCACTGGCTAAGACAGCTGAATTTGAGATGAAATCAAAATAAGAATACAAGTGCCAAAAGTCACATCTGATTTGGGAACCTCCTATCTAAGAGGGTTGCCATGTCCTTTGCATCCTATTTGGACCAGCTGGTGAGTGTTTGTTTCATGCTGCTGTCCTTCTCTTGGAGTGGTTGAAAAGGACATTTATTCCCCAGAGGATTCTGCTTGCTATGTCTACTGCCTCCTAAGATGGCTTTGCGATGAAGGTGGCCTTTGCTAGCATTAATTGCTGAGCTTTGGTTCTGTGTTTCTTTGGTGAAATGGTTTGCCAGCTCACAACTGCAACCAGTCAACTTGTGGTTTGCTACCATTTGATTTCTCTCTTAAAAGTTAGTCCACAAAGGTGTAAACCTGGCTTCACAACCAGTGTTGGCAGCCTTTGTGCATGAGATTATGGGAAGTGCTGTTGCCTCGAGAATGAATCTGCTGCTGGCTCATTGCAAACTGTTTGGGGAAAGGAGCGGGAGCTTCGGTAACAGGGTACAGTATTTACTACAGTGGAAGCCAGATTTGATATGGGATTCTGGAGAATACGTCAGTGCAGGGATCGGCAACCTTTGACATGTGGGCCGCCAGGGAAGCCCCTGGTGGGGTGGGTTGGTTTGTTTACCTGCTGCCTCCACAGGTTCGGCCAATCGCAGCTCCTACTAGCTGCAGTTCGCTGCTCCAGGCCAACAGGGGCTGCGGGAAGTGACGTGGGCCGAGGGATGTGCTGGCCACCGTACCCCACGGACCCTATTGGCCTACAGTTTACCCTGGCGTGCCACGTGCCAAATGTTAGTGTGCTGGGTTAGTGTGCTGTGACCACTGCTTTTCGCGTTGAATAGTATCATAGCAGAATAGTTTGTCATCTCATGTTCCCATCTGTTTGTATCTGCCTGTTGTCTCTTGTCTTCTATTTAGATAAGTTCTTTATGGGGCATGGACCATGACCATGATCCATAACAGGAGTACCTGCGTGCTACTGCAAGAAAAATAATAAATAATGGGTGCCACTTTAATGCTAATAACTTATTCTCTTTTCTCACCAATGCAGACTAGTAAGTTATTAAACTGAGATCCAGACAAGCAGCAGCAATGAACGAGAGTACTGGCAATTTTGGTACCATTTGTGTGTGCATGTGTACACACACACACACACACACACACACTGTTTACATCTGTGCACTCAAATTTGATGGTAAACTTAGAGGACTGAAATGTTTTTGAGCTTAGTATCTAACTAGAGGCAGGAAATTAAACTCTCAACCATTCTGGACTGACGTTCAGCAATGCCTGAAGTTTGTTGCAAGTGGATATGTGCATAAAGTCTAGATAAAGACTGCACTGAAATGGTGTGCTTGCCTGAATTTAAGCAGTGAATGATTTCAGTGATTTGTGTTAAAAAAAAAAATAAAAAAATAAAAAAGTTAAAATTATGGAAGACTTACAATTTTTTTTATTAATGAGATTACAACTGCTTATATAGTGGATAACGAGGAAAAGCGGCTGCCAGACTATAATAAGGGTAAGAATGTTCTGTTGTATGAAACTGTTTACAGTGTAAATCATGTGGTTCTTGGTGTTCTTTAGGTCTACTTAGTGAGATCATCTGGGAAGGAAATGAACATTGTCTCATTACCCAAAAAGAAAGAATGTGTATGATGTACAAAAAGCATGAAGGAAAAAACATAGTTGGAGCCCAACCACCTCAATTAAGTTAATAACAGTATTTTTGTTATTTAACTATGAGAATGAAAAGCTTCAGAGATAATGGCTCTTCTATAACCACATGAAACATGACAATTATGTCTTGCTCTTCTAAGGAGAATGTTAAACTTTTCTGTGATAAGAAAAAGGTGGTGGTAAAAGAACTAAAATGTTTCTACCCACAGTCACATGGCACTAAACAAAATGAAACTGCCTATTAGAAACACCGCATGCTTTGCCTAACATGCAAAAGATATTTGATAAGAAAAGAAAAGTTTAATGTACAAACTTCAGTCAGGCTCTGCACAGCACACTGATCTTAATTTAGCATTTCAGAGCAAATTTTCTCATTAACTATGTACTCTAAATCAGTGGTTCTCAGTGAGGGGCGCACACATTCATAGGGGCGCTCAGAGGTTTTCCAGGGGATGGATTAACTCATCTAGATATTTGCCTAGTTTTACAACAGGCTACATGAAAAGCATTAGCGAAGTCGGTACAGACTAAAATTTCATACAATGACTTATTTATACTGCTCTGTATACTATACACTGCAATGTAAGTACAATGTTTATATTCCAGTTGATTTATTTTATAATTCTATGGTATAAATGGGAAAGTAAGCAATTTTTCAGTAATAGTATGCTGCAACATGTTCGTATTTTTATGTCTGATTTTGTAAACAAGTAGTTTTTAAGTAAGGTGAAACTTAGGGGTATGTAAGACCAATCCGACTTCTGAAAGGAGTACAGTAGTCTGGAAAGGTCGAGAGACACTGCTAGGATACATTTTAAGAGTCACATTGACTTCTGAAAACAGTATTTTAAAAACTATTCCATTCCTCTGTCCTGGGACAAGGTAATCCCTTGTTTGAGAAATGTGTTGTGGTGTATTGAGCTTTCTGTATTCAGCTTTCCCCAACATTGCTGATGGGGAAGGATGAAAATTTTGCATGTGGGGGAAATTTTTACACCCCTCCCCTTCCGCCCAAATGGATCTGTTGCAGTAAGCCTATGTTTTTAATTCCTCTCTTTTGGCTGTAGAGTGGCTCCCTTATATCTTGCTGTTCTTTCTAAACCAGGGGTCGGCAACCTTTCAAAAGTGGTGTGCCAAGTTTTCGTTTATTCACTATAATTTAAGGTTTTGTGTGCCAGTAATACATTTGAATGTTTTTAGAAGGTCTCTTTCTATAAGTCTTTAATATACTAATAATCTCTTGTTGTATGTAAAGTAAATAAGGTTTAAAAATGTTCAAGAAGCTTAATTTAAAATTAAATTAAAATGCAGGGCCCCCTGGACTGGTGGCCAGGACCCGGGCAGTGTGAGTGCCACCGAAAATCAGCTTGCATGCTGCCTTCGACACCCATGCCATAGGTTGCCTATCCTTGTACTAAACCATAGTGCATATGAGATTGGTGATGCTTTTACATTGATTAAGGAAAGTAATCAAGATAGTTATTGAATGTGTTTTTAAAAAATGACTTTCATGAAAGCACACTAAAATTTCTTAGGTTATAGATGGTCCAGAAAAAAAAAGTTACTTTTGCTAGTGTCTGTTACTCCCTAATACTATTCTTGCTTCTTAAAAAAAAAAAACCTGTTTTTTTCAGTTTACACAAATTTATATGTTCATAAATTGTCTTTAAAATGGTGTTTAAGTATGTTCAAAGCTTATACGTAGAAGCATTTTGAAGGCTGATGCTATTTATGAGATATTTCTATAGTAAAAATTCTTTATATCTTTATAAAAGCTGGAAGCCACTTTAAAAAATGGGTGGGTTATATTAGGATCCCATACTTTCTGGGCCTTGGGGTTGAAAATCAAGTACTTTAAAGTGACTAAGTTCCTGCAAACACTAAAGTACATGCTTAACTTTACTGCCACAAGTTGTTGAAATCAACTGGGCTACTCATGCTGGTGAATTAATCATGTGCTTAAGTGTTTGTAGGATTGAGGCTTAAATGTTGTGGCGCTCTCAAATTTATATTAAAACTTACAGAAAATGTGATGCTATTTTTGAGAAAATATGGGTGACAAATTCAGGCCATGTGCTGGATACCTGCAGGATTTGATAAGTCAAGTTACTTTTTTTAGCCATCTCCGAGTGTAACTATGTGCAATGCATAAATTTACTAGGCAGTATTTAGTGTTCCATAGACTTCAAATGAATCCTTCTGTGACTCTTTGCAAAGTTACATTGGCATATCCACATTATTTAGCATCTTCAGGATACATGGAATATAAACGTAATTTATACAGGCCAAGGTATCCATATACTAATGTACCTTTCCGCTGTTAAAGAACAGCCCAAGAATTCCTGGAGTAAAGCATAATGTGTTAATTTATTTCAGAAGTGAAATAATAAAGCTGAAATAAGCAGTTAAAATTCCATTTTTATATGAACAGATGAAGTGGAAAACTTATATTACTGCTCCTTAAATTTGGATCCTCACTAACGTTTTTATCAGAAACCAATTTCAGGTACTTGGAACAAAAAGATACATTAATTTTATTTCTTGATGATGATTTTATTTTGGTTGTGAGAAGGTAAATGAACCAATTTTTTGTTTTGTTTTTTAAAAGGCGTTTCTGGACCTCATATAATTAGTGAAGCACTGATAACTCACATTTTCTCTTCATGGTGTATGTTAGCTTGCAAACTGTTAATTAAGAACAGCAGTGAATCAGAAAGAAAACAGGGTCTACTGCAAATGAGATGCTTTACAAACAAATGCTAATGAAAAGAAAAGACTTCTTTTAATATGTGGAAAGCATTTATCTTGCAACAGTATTGCAGACTTGTGACTTGATCTTACAGTTAATAATATAGATGTTATATCTGGCTATCAAGCAACAGGTGCACATACTACAATTATTGAAAAGCTGCACTCTGGCTTAGAGAACTGACTTTTCTGGGCTTCAGTCAGCAAGAAACCAGTAGATTCCTAATATCTAGTTTAAGACTAATCCAGTGAATAAGCTTTTTTGGTTATCTAAATATTTAATCAAAGTTCACTGTGTTTTTAAAGAAAACTGTTCAAAGACTCCTTTGGGCAAACATTAGCCATAAAATCTTGATAAATCAATAGATTATTATGGCTGAATCATCTGACCACTTCTTTTAATACTAACCAATAATTGGATAATAATGTTGTAATTCTTATCGAAGCCTTTTGTAGTTCTGTAACTAAAATAAAGAATGCTAACCAATGACATTTCCAATAGATATTTATAGCTATGAAATCTGTTTCTCATGTTTTATTTTTTAACATTTATTTTGACATTTCTTTTTAGTGAGGTTAAAATTGGCAATTGGATTATATTCATTCTTGTCTCTCTCTGCAAGCCTTAAAGATGTAACAGGATTTCCTGTTTAAATTATCAGCTGATGCTTTCTTGGTTTCATTAGATTGTGTAGTCTTTAGTTTTGTTTCCGTAGAGGTGTTGCTTTATTAGCCTTGCATTTTGTCTGAATAATATATATTTCCAGTTCTTCCATATTTCTATCCCCGTGTAAGAAGACTTAAGAAACACACTTTAATTTCACAGGGACGTGTTTAGTGTGTAAGATGGCTGTAATATGTTGTAAACCTCATTGCTGTTGCTAAAAGATATGTAGATGTCATATGAACATCAGTGTGAGAGTACAAGGCTTTATACTGATGTAGCTATCTGGCATCATATGCCTGTGACTTTATATGAGCACTGTATTACACTGAAACAATGGACTTGTCAACCAACAATTTACAGGAGCTGGAACTATGGTACTGACTCCTAAAAGAGAGAAGAATCACTATTCTCCTTACCACCTTCAGAATTAAATGCACAACTTCTTTTTTCAGTTTAGTGCTCCCTCAGTTTCTTCATATACATGGACATAATACATACCCGCCATAGAAGTAAGCAAAAAATTCTCAGGCATAATTTTTGGGTATTTCAGTGGGAGAAGGTCTTGGTAGGGAGAGATTATCTCTGTTTCCTGAGCAGTACTTGGATACTAAGATAAATGAGGGCCGTATAAGAATTTATATTGTGGTGCTCTGTTTTTAAGAAGAAAAACATGTTTCAAGTTGGGGTAAGATTTTACTATTGGCCTTCTTTGTACAGGCTCAATATGAAAAGGCCTTTTATCTTGTCGCAAAAATTGTCTTGCTCATTTGGAGTTTTTTTATTTAATAGCTTAAGTTTTTATTTCGTTTGCTCTTTCCACTGCCACGAAGGTTTATCTGTCTTTTCCATTCCCCAAACATTTTCTTTTGCCCTTTCTCATGCCCAACTGTCTCTTAATTTGATTGAAGCTGAATTTATTTTATCCTTGTTTTATACAGTACATACAAAACCGTTAGTATTTTATTTAGTTTGCAGTCAAGCATTTATAAATTAGGAAATGCCAGATTAAGATTTCTTGTGCAATCTTAATTTTGCTCTGTTGAACGTATGTAGTAGAATAATTTTAATTATATGATCACATACTGTGCTTTTCCCTTCAATTCCTGCCTCATTCAGTGCACAGGATGGGCAGTATTCAGAATTAACAACTGTTCACTTTAATTTTCCTCATTCACTTTGTGGCCCTGCCTTATTTACTGCACGCTTATCCAGAGCCTGCTATTAATGCGCAAATATTTATAACCTTGTTGTCTTTTTGCTCATTGCTGTAGTTTTTGTATGTGTCATAAACATTAGTGAAATTTGCAAAATGAGATAAGTGTGTCAGCTCCATGTTACTGTTGGGAAAGGCAGACTTGTTAAAGGGTCATATAAAAAGACTATATCTTGGAACCTCCTGACTCCTAATCCTTTGCTTGTTCCTTCAGCCCATGCTGTTTTACTGCCAGAGGTACTGAGCATTCATAGTTCCCACTGACTCACTGAAAATACAGTTGTCGGTGCTCAGCACGTTTGCATATCAGGCTCCAGGATTCTTGAGCTAAGCACCCAGAAAACAAGGAACACCTAATTAGTGGCCACCTGCCAAAATTTTACTTTGTGACTGCTCAGCATCACATAGGAAGACTGGCAGGGATAGTATGGAGTTCTGTGACATTCAGCTGCTTTAAGCACATTAATCCTTTTGATTCCTACAGTCCTGGACTATATTAGCTGACGACAGGAGACAGCTGTTAGGTGTGTGCGGGGTGGGTGGGGGTGGCGGGGGGCAGGGGTGGAGGAGGGGAAATGTGTAGCTTTGGCCACATGCTGGGTTGAGAAGGTGATTGGGGGGAGCCGACCATGATAGT
Source organism: Dermatemys mawii (assembly GCA_007922305.1). Lineage (NCBI taxonomy): Eukaryota > Metazoa > Chordata > Testudines > Dermatemydidae > Dermatemys > Dermatemys mawii. The sequence continues at coordinate 7,781,802 of ML677358.1, forward strand.
GCCCCCAAACTAGAGGGCCATGTACTGGGTCTAGTGGAAGGGGACGGCAAGGTGGAGCCTCTCTTTTGGCTGCTCTTGTTCCACAGAGGCTGCCTGCTTCTGGGATTCTTGGTGTAGCTTGTGCTGCTACTGCTTTGATAACAGTTTGGACCTGTCTCTTTAGAATGGTCAATAGGTTTAACATGCTCCCAGAATTTAGTAGATAACACAAAGTGACAGAAGGAAAATGGTGATTCTTCAGAAGACTATACTCAACCTAATGTGAACAGAGAGTATCCCTGGGCAAAGAAAAGGCACTTCTTTGTGCTTAGGACTTTTTCCCTACTGAATTTTAAAGGCGGGATACAAACAATGGCGATGTTCTAGCTTCTCAAAAAAAGGTCACAGATCTTTATAGTACAAGGGTCAGGTGCAACCTAAGTGTAAGAGTTTACTACCAGCTATTCTTGTAAACAACAACAACAATAATAATAATAATAATTAATAAGCCTTTACAATGTGTTATCAAATAAAAAACAATGTTTTGTATTCCTTACAAAAATACAGGCCTAAAAACCTTAACTGAACCTTAACCTTAACTAAAATGAAAACAGTGGAGTATAGTTAGTTTTTTAAGGAAAGCAAACAAATCTTAATAGAGGTCTAATTTATACATCAGTGATTGTCTGATTTTTATGCACAATAGCAAGGTGATGAAAGTTGATGCTCACCATCTAGTGTCTCTTTTCACAGAGTACAGCAATCAGCATATGAATTTAGAATAGACCTGGCATATAGCCTATACTGTGTGCTAGATTTTTTTCCTTCTATGTTTGTTAATCTCCCAACATGATCTCTGTGACTTAAGTTGCATAAACATATTGGAATTTAAGTTGAACAGAAAATGTCCCTTTTGTAATTATGAAATTATAGTAGGTGTGCTATGAACTTCTTGGCAAGTACTGTATTTGACTATGTTTATGTTGTAACAGCACTCACAATGTACTATGTATTAATCTAATAATAATGACACGTTTTTACATGAGTAGTGCTCTTTTAGGATAAATATGCACTATACTTTGTGCTGCAAAGTTACCACAAAAAAACAAAAAAAAGGCAAGAGACTTGTAAGAACAGGTCCCAACAGGGTAAGGAGACACGGAACAAAACATTAGGCATCAAGCTGTAGCAAAATGCAAATTCTGAGTTGTGTGTGTCTGTATATTAGAGAGTGTGCCAGATTCCACAATTATGAAATCATGGAATCATAGGACTTTAACTCAGATGGGGTAGTTCATACCTCTCAGAAATATAGGTTGTTTCTTTTTGAACTGTGGAAGGCAACATTCCGTAAGAGCTTAAAATCTTTTTTTTTAAATTGTATACTGAGATTTTGGAGCACAGTTGTGCAGCAAAGATGAATTCTGCAACAGATTGCACAGCCAGAGAATTACAGAATATATGGGGTCCTGAAAATAGTATTTCTTTTACTCCCACAGCTAGAGTGCATGCTTGCACGTTTGTTCATTCATTCATTCTCTCTCTCTCTCTCTCTCTCTCTCTTTTTTTTTCTCTCTCTCTCTCTCTCAATCAATCCATAAAATAAAGATAAGATTGAGCATAGGGCCTAGGAAAGCATGGAGAATTGCCTGCCTTTTTTAAGTCGAATAACTGATGAACAACTGTTAATTTATGAAATGCAAATAAATACATTTTAGGAAACTTTATATGAAGATTTTTTATATAAACAGCAAAAATTTTGAAAATGTTATTTAATATTCTTCAGGTATAATTCCATGACTAATTCCAGGTCAAGTAATTATAGTGCACTTTTTATTGTCTTGAAGACGATAAATAGCCAGGTGAATATTAGGACTCAGATTAGTTAGCCAATTAATCTTCAGGTGAAAATTCTGCAGACAGATGCATAATTGGTTGAAGCTGTGCTGTGCAAATATATCTACATCTATTCTTCCACCTGTGTCAGTAAGACTTACATGAGTTACTGTACCAGCACTAATGAATGTTACTGTTTGTAAATCATCTCACTGGGTTAGGATGGAAAACAAGATCTCTCTCTAAGAGTAATTTTATAGCTTATTCTGTGCCTGTTCTAACCATTGTTTCCTCATGTTAATGCTGTTCTATAAGCCAAAGAGGAATTATTATAGTTCTTAAGCATTTGTTGAAATTTGCAGGAGGTTCATTACATGTGCTCAGGTCAACATAACACTAATGGCTAGCGCTTCACTGCTATGTCAATTTGTATTTTATTGAAATGTATGCAGTAACTTATTAAAAGGAATGTTAAAATGATTTAAAAATGTGATAGTTCTGGCAAAAAACAAGTATCTGTGAAAGCTGTGCTTTCATAGTTCAGTCAGTAAAACAGTACATGGTATGAGATCATTCAACTAATCTTGACTTTATTGACTTTCAAAAATGAGTCATTTGTTTTTCAGGGTCAGCAATGAGTTTTGTTGTCACTGGAGCATAACCCATTCAGATTGAGTGGTCAATAATGGTACAATATTTTGACAGTGTAAAACTGACTGTGTAAGGAGCTTGACCTCTCTTACAGTCCATATACTCTTTGCGTTCATTAACATTTATTCTCACTTATGCAATTACCAAATGTTGCGACTTTAGTAAAGAGATGAATTTGTGAATGGTTGAATCTTGTGTATATGTATGTAAACAAAGTAGTATTTTGGCAATGTTGAAATTATATTGATCATGCTCCCTGTGTTGGGGATGGTGCCTCGTCAGCCCCTTTTGGGACAGGGGGGCGAGAGATAACCCAGCCTCTTCTACATCTCCATCGATCCTACTATCCTTTCAGTAGTCAGTTCTGTGGGGCCTGATGGCCAGCATCCTTATAAACCTTCTTCCCTTTGTGGGAGAGCACGGCCTAGCGGCCAAAGCCCATAAACTAGGCTCCTATAACAGCGTGGTCCAACGTCCAGAGTCACTCTCCCTCTCCTCCTCTAATGGGAGAGTGCGGCCTACCAGCTGGAGTCTCTACATTATGCCTCTGTGGCAGCATGGCCCAAGGGCCAGAGTCACATAAGCTTTTGTGGACTAAAACCCATTTCATCAGATGCATGGAGTGGAAAATACATGGAAAATTCACCCTTGACGGTGAATTAATTTATTACCCCATAGCTAATGAAAGAATTTCACCAATGTTTTAATTCTTGAAGAATTATATTGCAGGGCTACAGGGCACCTTGGATAGATATGTTAGACTGTGGTGCAGAAACAATAAAATGGAATTCCAACCAGTCCTGAACTAGAGATGAGCTGCTTGAATTTCCTTATATTTTATAATAGCATGCGTCGTGCAAAGAGTGCACAAACCAGTTATAAACATAAGAATCATAAGAACGACCATGCTGGGTCAGACCAAAGATCCACCTATCCCAATATCCTGCCTTCCAACAGTGGCCAATGCCAGGTGCCCCAAAGGGAATGAACAGAACAGGTGGTAATCATGTGATCCAGTTCCTGTTGCTCATTCCCAGCTTCTATCAAATAGAGGCTAGGGACGGACATGGGAGATTGAGACTGTTATCTGGGTCATGTACTGTATGGAAGAAGCATGACAGAAGACAAAATTTATCCAGCAGCTGCTAGTGTGGATGTCCCATTCTGAAAGTGATGCATTTCAATATGGAAATCAAGCTCTAACAGCTTCTTTACTATTACTGTACAAAAAGAGAACCTTTTAGTCATTATCATGATAACTCTGAGGCAGCTGTTCTATTTAAAGGCTACAGTTTATATAATACATTATCAAAATCCAGAATTTGACAGTTCAAATTGCAATGCTCCCACTAGTCATAATGCTTTATCATAACGACTCTTAGGATTGTTAACTTAGTTGCTTGGAAGGATCTGAGATTTTGCTAAAACAGCTACATGAAGCTGTCTTTATACTTATCTGTGTTTCTGGGACATACAATTTTAAAATATCCACTGAAGTTAGTTCATTCTTTTTCCATGGATGGATAGCCTTGGAACCCTTTCACTACAGGTGTTCCAATATAAGCTTTCTGAAGTTTGCCCATGCATAAGAATGTAGTGTCTGTCACATCTAAAGGTACAGATGCACCTGATAGATTGATTTGTTATCCCTTTCCTCTGTGCTTCAAAGCAATTGGTACGTATCCTGTTTGTTCTTTCTTTCCTGTTCTTTTCACATTGTTGCTTTTTACTCTTGTCTTTTTATTCCTCCTTTTTAGTTTCCAACCTTATTAGTTCCCTCTTCTTTTCTATTCAGTCACTCACCAGAAGATTACATTATTCTTCATGTCTTAAAAGTGCCAGAGACAGCTATTGGAAATGAGCTGGTGGTTCAGTAAAGTTGAGCTGCATGTACTCTCATGGCCGGAGTTGAGTTTTTCATAACCAAAGAATTGGCTGCGGAATCAGTCCTTTGCTGCAGAATTGTGCTTCTAAACGTTTATTTAAAAAAACAAACCAACCTACTGCTCGTTTGTAAAGGTAACCTTCCAAATGTGATCTGAGGATACACTAATGTAAATCTGTGTACATTGGTTTCCTGAGTTTTTAGACAGCCCATGAAACAATATTTTTGAGAAATGTGAACCACCCGCATTCATCTCAGCAGGTTAATTCTGAATTCTAGTAATAATTTAAACTCATTAAGCATTTTAATACTGGTAGTTTTAGCAGAGAGAACTAGCTAATGTACTCTTCAGCTATGTTTTCGGAGGTGTCCGAAAGCTGCAGCAGCCCTGTGCCCAGCTATTAAGACTTCTTGCTTCCCCTGTGATGAATTATAAAATGCAGTTGTGTTTTCACTGCAAAAATCTGTGCCGAGTTTATCTATTTTAGGAAAAGAGGGCAAGATTAGATTGCAGTTAATATGTTTTGTTAATCCTGTGACACTAGAGAAAATGATATAGTGATAACATGTGTACTTTTCAGGTGGGTGCCCAGCCAAATACTTCTTGTATTTTCAGAGCACATTTGCTGTGAGGGACAATGGATCTGAAGTACTTTCTTCCTTAACTCCGAAGCCATTGCCAAATTGTCAGTGGTCCTGCTGTCAAAGTTGGGAAACACTGAGTAAATGCTTTCTCTGTGCAAGCTGTAGAGCATTACACTGATTACTTTGGTAGGATGTGTCCTTGAATCGGAATGCTGCTACGTGGTCAGTGATCATGTGGGCACCAATAGCTTCAGTGATGTTACAGGATATCCCTACATAGACTATCCATCCATCCAGACCATTTTATGGACCTTCCTAAAGAATGATCCAGATGGTGCTCAATCTTCAAGAAGGCTACTTCCTTTTGGGATTTGCTTTAGTTATTCTGAAAATGATGTACTTTATTCTTATATCAATGATTTAACCAAGTGCTGATTTAGAGAGACAACTGAATTCATTTGGTTATGAATTGATATAAACTGATTGTAAATTGATTTAAGGGTGTTCATGCAGGAGTTTGAACCAGTTTAAATAAATTAATTTTACATTGATTTTAATTACATTGGTAAGAGTATAGACAAGCCTAAATCTGTTCTGTGGGATTAATCTTCATATTTAAAATTTGTTTGTTAAATGTATATAATAAAATATACATGATGTGCCACATGGCTGACTTAATGAAGCTAACTCTTCTGTTTCCTGATGTTTGAGTGTTTAAATGCAAACTTTAACATAAGAATTTGTGTTTTTTAATACAGTATGTGAAGCATGCTGTATTCTGCTTTGACTTCTGCAAGAGACGGTACAAGTGTAGATCCAATTGTCTGATTGTCTTACTACTGGGATTTATCTCTAAATAAATCTCCAACCACTGTGGGTTGATCTTCCTCTGCACACTAAAATGTCTTCAAAACAAATGCTGTTTTGTGGTTTCAGAAAATAGCAGCGATTGTGAACAGCTATAAAAACAATTGTGACATGTCCCCGTGTGCAGGGGACAAAGCTTGGGGATTTCTGATAAAATTGGGACCACTGACAATCCAAAAATAATAGACCTTCAGAATGACTCAAGGAATGTACTACAGAATGACTCAAGGAATGTACTAATAAAAAACCCTCATTTGTCCTTGGCCTAGCTCCTCTAATTTTAAATTATAGTTTTATAATATTAATTTCTCCCTTTTTTGCTAAATGCACAAAAATGGCTTAGGCTATTGCACAAAATGTACAGTGCTGAACTCTGTATATCTTATGGGTCTAAGCTCTCTTTCTTGGAGTCATATCTGACTTTAACATTGCTGATCTCTTCTCTGCCATCTCATCCCCATAGCATCTAATGATTTTTTTTATCCTTCTGCCTTCTAACAAAGCCTGAGACGCATCAGTGTATAGAATACATATAAGTTGGGAGTCTGCATCAAGTTATTACGTGTGCTAGAATCAACAGCTTTGTTCAGTGTTTTAATAAAAACAGTTTTGGTTAATCCTCACCACAACTGCCACTGTCTCCTGAGAAGAAAATAACTGTGTGTCAAAATGGGGGGAAACAGACATAGGAGAGAACTCATTATAGTCTCATTATAAGTCTGTAGTCTCAGCTGAGACTTCAGCTCTGACAGCAGAGAGCACGAAGAGCCACACACTAAACCAGGAAGCATTAATACACTGAGTAGTTGTGTTGATCCTCTAACCTTTTCTCTCTCTTAAATATTTGGCCAACTTAGATTTTTAACATTTTTTAATTAATCACATGCTAGCTCCTGTAATTTTGTCCTTTTCATAGTATAGGATGTTTTGAAAGTTTTGGTAACACTTTCTGGGGAAACTCATCTCTATTAGAATTCTAAGAAAACAGCACTTTCCATCTATCACTACTGGTTATCAGCACAATTTTTATGACGTGGCCAGATTTTGACTGCTCTGAATCTGTTTTTGTATTACTTTGCCATTGTTGCATTGTGTGACCATAAGCGTATCACTTAACCTGTCTGAGGCTCAATTTATGCACTTGTGCAACAGTAAAATGCCAAATGATAACGGTTAGGCAGGTGGCGTATATTCGTTGTTATTGAAAAACACGATGTGAAGCCTCTAATTTGTACATTTACTTAATACAAATTATGAATATGTGGAACATTTGTATTCCTGTAAATGTCACACATCTTTCCCCTCTGTCTTGTTCTATACTCACATCTACTTTCTCCCTGTTCATATTGTCAGCTTTTTAGGGCGAAGGCTGTTTTCTTTCATCTTTTCCCTTTCTTTTTTCCTTTTTTCTTTTCCTAAGGAGCACCATCCCAGTGGAGTTCTGTTCATGACTGGATTCTCTTGACGCTATCATAATATGAATAATAATTTCACAGAGGTATCCTGCTTATATAAAGTACTTGGAGATGCTCTGATGAGAAGTGCTGTATAAATTCAAAGAATTATTAATGACAATGTGAGAAAATTAAATTGTCTCCCTCCACCCACTTAAGTTATTGAATTATTCACCTTCTTTTAACTATTTTTACCTCCCAAAATAGGTAAAATATAACATTTTTTTCCACTTTTTTTCCAGTTTTGGCAAGCAGTCTGGAGGAAAAAGAGGATGCGAGTGTATTATATTGGAACCTTCTGAAATGATCGTGGTAAGAACAGACTTTTAAAAATGTGCTTAATGCGTCGTATATTTTAGCAACTGTTTTGTGCCTGGTAACAGAAGGCTTTTTGTAAAGCTTCTTATAAATTACATTAAAATTGGTCTGATATCAATTATACGCAGTGCTACCTTTTCCTGACAGCAATAGCTGTGTAAATTTAACTAGATGGGAATGATAATGATTAGGATTGTAATGGCAGCCTTTCTAAAATGACTCATATTTTTTCTGTTTCGCAGACCCACCGGCGCTAACTGATTGGGTACTCCTCAGTCAGCATTAGTTAGTCCCACTGTATATGTTCATATATTTTTATCTCCCATTTTATTCCTTTTTCACTAGGTCTCCCAGACATGCCATCTCTGTTAGCTAAGGTACTCTGGGCTTTTGTGGCTCCACTTAATATGAAGACCTTTGGTGAAATAGGGAGCAGTAGTAGTACCAGGTTTTGCAACTGGTAGCGGGAGAGGGATGTCATTGGTTGAATGCAAAGCGAGCTCATCCTGCATTCACACGGCAGCAACAGAGTAGGATACTATCTCAGCCTTCCACCCACCCGTGCAGGACCACACATTGTTTTTCCCATGCTCTGATGGGCTGGTTCCTCAAGGGGCTGGACTATCTTTTACCGTATGCTATAGGCCCCCAGTTCCGCAGTGGGACCTGAATCTGGTGTTGTCCTACTGCACAGGGCCCCCGTTTGAGCCCCTGGCCATGTGTTCCTGGTCCCATCTCTCGTGGAAGGTGGCCACCTTAGTGGCAATCACGTTGGCTAGGCGGATCTCGGAGCTTAGGACCCTGATTTCTGAGTCCCCATACTCGGTTTTCCATAAGGACAAGGTCCAGCTCTGGCCACACCCTGCATTCCTCCCGAAGGTGGTCTCCGCTTTCCATATGGGCCAGGACATCTTCCTGCTGGTCCTCTGCCCCAAGCCACATGCGTCCAGCAAGGAGCGCTATCTGCACACACTCAACGTGCAAAGGGCTCTGGCTTCTATCTCGAGCAGACCAAGCTGTTTAGAAAGTCCTCACAGCTGTTCGTAGCCTTGGCCGAGCTCGTGGGGGGCCGGCCAATCTCCACACAGCGATTCTCCAACTGGAACACTTCGTGCATCAATACCTGCTATGACCTGGCAGGTGTCCCCCCACCGCTGATTGTGAAAGCGCACTCGACACGGTCGCAGGCCTTGTCGGCAGCCTTCTTGGCCCACACCCCTGTCCAGGACATTTGTAGGCTGCTACATGGTCCTCGGTTCACACATTCACCTTGCACTATGCAATTGTCTCCCAAACCAGGGATGATGCTGGGTTCAACAGGGCAGTTCTCTGTCCTGGGAACTTATGAACTTCTATCCACCTCCAATAGATATAGCTTGGAATCACCTACTGTGGAATACACGTGAGAAATCACTCGCAGAAGAAAAGTCAGTTACCTTTCGTAACTGGTGTTCTTAGAGATGTGTTGCTCATGTCTATTCCACATCCCACCCTCCTTCCCCTCTGTCGGAGTGGTCAGACAAGAAGGAACTGAGGGTAGGGGAGTGCACAGCACCCCTCATAGTGTGCCAGGGTGGCACCATTTCAGTAGGGGTGGGGGCACTCCCCCATATGGGTACTGCTAGGGGAAAAACTTCTGGCACTAGTGGATGTGGTGAGCATGCACACCTACTGTGGAGTAGACATGAGCAACACATCTTGAAGAACACCAGTGACGAAAGGTAACTGTCTTTTTCATTAGTAAACCTGGTACATTGTTGTCTGGACAAATTGCATGCATTTCGTGTTGCAACTTGTCTGATGTAGTAACCCTCTGAAGTGGGAAATGACTTATTGCTGTGACATGAAAAAAAATTCTGATATTTGATTTTTCCTAAAATGCTAATTGATGACTCACTAACTACCAATGGGATTTGCAAGATGACACAGAACATAATCTCTGGTCAAAATACTTGCAAGTGTACAAGCTTTAGGAAATATTGATACTCGTATCAGGAAATATTCTCATCAGTAAATTTCCCTTAAAAACTGTATAGATCTGTATAAAAGAACACTTAATTGATGGGATAAACTGTTAAAGGGAAAATAGTTATTAAAACATCATATGCAGAAGTTGTCTGGCTGGTGACTTTAGGTAGTAGTCATTTGCAAGACTCAGCTAAAACTGATTGAGATTTTTACTGTAAAGATCTGTCTTCAGCATATTGTAAAACCCAATATTGCCAAACTCAAGTACTAAAAAAACGTGCGTCAGTCCCCTTCCTCTAAATCATGATTTTTGCTTAAAATCATGAGCTTTTTTTTTAAACATATAAATTGGGTTGTTTTTATTTTTCTTGGTTTCTGTGCCACTAGTGTACACATTTTCAAGCTTTTCTCTGCAACCATGAGGGCTAGAATCTTACATTTTTAAAAAATGAAAGCTGAGATTTTCATGCAATCTCTTGATCCCAACAAATAAAGCTTTAATAAAGTCACTAAATAACGTATTTCACAATAAAATAATCTTAGAAACACTGAAAATGAAATTTCTTTTAAGAAGAAACCAAAATCCAACCTATTTTTGCAAAGAAATATGTGGACTAGGCTGAAATATATCCAGAAAGGCCATGTGAGTTTTGACCCCCAACTGGCCCAATCCAATTTTCATTGAAGTCAACTGAAATTATTTTACATAAATTTGAGTGGCAGTTGGAAGACGCCCAATGTATACAATCACTCTTCCAATTTAGGTCAGTCCAGCAGTTGTATTTATCTGTTATGTTTTCAAAAGTGGTGCTTAGTTAGGTGTTACCTGAATCTGACAGATCACTTGGTATCTTGACTCAGATAATTCCAAACTTAAACTCACCTGAGCCACAACAAAGTTACAAGTTCCTTTGTTTTTTATACGTCACTTGATAGTATCATATCAGGTTGGGATAGGTAGGATTTGTATCTTGTTAAAGTTTCAAACATGCTAGTTTAGAAATCAAAACAGGCCATCTAAGATATGCAGAAAATCTCTTCCTCTCGGATAATGTTTGTAGTTGAACCAATGATACCATAAATATATTTTCATGAATTATTTTTCATTTAATATCTAGAAATATAATTTCTCAATCTAGCTATTTGGTAACCATCAAACACATTGTAGATGTTACTCGAGAGAAATACATAACTTTTATACTGCTGTATTGTATTTTAAACTATTTGTGTTTTAATAGTATGTATAGAATTAAAAATATTTTTAAATTCCAGTTAGGCTGTGCAGAGAAATATTTGGGTCTTTTAAGTTCCTTTCTGGAACTTCAGTGTATTTTCCACCTAGGACAAGCAAATTACTAAAACATATTGTTTTTTCTCCATGATGTTAGCTTTCACTTTTTATAGCTGAACATAACTGACTAAATCGACAAAGCCTGTCATATTTCTACATGGAACTAAAAATGAAAAAAAAGAAGAGACAGGCTGGTGGTGTACACATTGGTAATTATCTTCAAAGCCTCACAGAAGCCTTTAATTCAGTCCCTGATTTTTTCTCGTGTTTAATTTTTGTTTTTCATTTGTTTTTTTGTTTTTGCTTACACATTTAGCAGTTCACCCATCTTATATGAGGACCAGATAAAAACAAGAAGTATTTGCCACTTCACCAAATACAACTGCAGCATAGTTTACTAATGGGTTTGCTGACAGATTTTCACATCTCTTGTTATCTCCTCTTTCTTCCTGGAATATAAATCAATTTCTTAAGGAGATTCCTCTGAGAACTGACCTGTTTTAAAGGCCATATATGTGGTCAGCCTAAGCTAAGTTAATGAGGATAATAGATAGTACATGGATGGGCATGGTAAATCATATTTAGGAAACTAGGTTACTTACTGGATTAACAAATAGACCTGTTTATTGTTAAACTGATGGTTTTAATCATATCCTGATTGACATAGCCAAAAGTTGCAGCAAATCTAACTGTATTGCGGTCTCTTTTCCCCATTTCATTCTTCGTGCTTCCTTTTTTCTTCTTTAGGTTCAAACAGATGATTTCACAAGAGCAGCATGGTGTTTGTGAACAGAAGGATGTTACCCGCTAGCACTGGTTGTTGAGTAAAATTGAGTACGATCATGTGATCCTATTCAGTTTCACTTTGCATTATGCTTTGTGGGAAAAGCTGCTCCGTACAGAAATGCTCTTGCACTTCTAACTCTGCAGCTGTCAGTGCTAAGTCAATAAAATTACATCTTTGACTAGAGACTACTCTGTTAAATTAATCATTCTAGTCTTTTCTGTTACACACTGAAAATAATGACTAATATTGTGACTATGTACTTGAGAAGCATCTGAAAATTGCTTCTTGTTTCCCAGGCTAGTGAACTGCTGCAGAGGCAGACATGTATCCTGGTATTGAGAGAGAGGCTGCCTAATGTTGTTTTAACGTGGCTTATGTGGTCAAATAAGTTAAGACTATGAAATAAGATCCACCATGTCCCCCTGTGTGGTCATGATAGAGGACTTCAACAAGGGAGTGGTGAAAAGTTAGGACCACCTCAGAGCTCCATTAATGTATATCCAAAACCCTGTTTTCGTAAGGACCGGGGAAACTCCTTCAACAACATATTCTACATCACAACCTTCCGGGGATGGAAAACTATAGCAGATTATTCTTTTTCAAGGTGACCATTTTTATTCTCAAAATCTAGATTGCTTGGTTAATTTCTGGTATCTATAAATATCCACACACTCTTCTTAGTATTTGTAAACTAAAGAAATTAGCAAGGCTTATCTGTGACTTTCTTTACTGTGACTTAGTAAAAGAAATTTTAAAGGTTCTGCTCTAACTGCAGATACTTAAATGAACACTGTTTTAGCTGCCAAATTCTGTTGGTGTGCTTAGAGATGTAAGCCCATCTGTCTGAACTGAGCCCTAAATATAAAGCTAGAGATACACTGATGTTTCATATTTATTTGGGAGATAAGCATCTGTCTTAATATGTCCCAATCCTCAGAGGTAAGAGGGTGTTGGGATGAAGAGCCCCTGGAGCTGCTGGGACGCAGCAGACAGATGTGGGACCAGAGCCTGAAGAATTGATGTGGGTTTGAGGGTATAAAATTAATTGATGTGCAGATACCGGGGCACATAATTAATTAGTATGAAGCACAGGATAACTTCATTAGCATTTTGGAAGAAGCTAGAAAGCCCTTTGTAGCCTCAGGTAGTATTTTATACAAATTTGCATAATTTGATTTCACTTGTATCTCTTAGGGTGAACTCCTGCAGTCGGGGCCAAAATTGGTACCAATTTGGGAGTGGGAGGAAGAGATCAAAAATCAGAAGATAGACTAAAAACCTTAACTGACTCTTTTCTTAAAATCTCATGAATGTCGGGGTGCAGGGATCCTGACCGTTGAGTTTTGGGGGCAGGCAATATTGAAATAGACCACGCCTACTGTAAAGAGGTGGGTTGAACTCAGAATTTAATTTAGTAGTCCAATTAGGCATGGCTGTGCTATCTCAGCTTACAGTATGTTTGATTTCAATGGTAAAATTATTCCATTTTCTACAAATAACAGTACCATTTGAAACTTATTGAGGAAATAGCCTCTTTTCAGAAGAGTATTGTACAAGACTTAAATGGGCAAATCGTCGTAGATTCTCTCTACCTGGTTCAAAGAATTTTCAGATGAGCATCTCTTTAATTAATTACAAATGTATTATTTTAAATTCTCTTACAGTTTAAGGGAACAGTGCACGTATGAGTGTGTGTGTAAAGATAACATTTATTTTTTCTTGTCAGATTTGTCTATTGACAGGTTTTCTCAATTTTCAGCTGATTACTCAAGGTTCTTAAGAAATAAGCATATGAACATTGGTTCTGAGGCACAATATAAAACAATGTGGCTGATGCCACTGCATAATACGAAATTACATTACCAGTCCTCTTAACGTTTAGCATTTCAGTATACCTATTCTTTTAATAGTTCTTTTAATATATTTGTAAGTGTTTAAAAAAGGTATATATCCCCTTTCTTTTAAATGCTGAGAGATTTCCTCTGTACTATTTAATTGCTTTAATTTGTGTTATGGTGAAATAAAAAGTTAGGTTAATTGTACAAAGAGATATTGATATTCTACAATAGGAAGATACCTATACTCTACAGAAGATTTCATGTTCTTCATACTGGTAGCATTATTGCTCTTTGTGCGGGAAAATATCTGACCAATGATATACAGTATATACTCGAACAAAAGCTTACTTATCCATCTTGCGGGGAGGGGTTAGTTGTTTATAAACTAACCCCTCCCCGCAAGATGGATAAGTAAAAATGGAAAAATTTTATGACCCATTCATAAGTCGACTCTATAACTGGGTCAGAAAACTTTGGCTTCTGGGCCATCAGGATAAGCCGCTGGCGGGTTGAGATGGTTTGTTTACCTCAAGCATCCACAGGCACAGAGGTAAACCTAAGTAAACGCAAAGTGTCTTGGCCTGCCAGCTGCTTACCCTGATGGCCCGGGACAGCAACTGGTGGCGACATTTTTTGCGGGGGAGATGCTGAGGGCCAGGGAAGTAACCCCTGTGACAACCCTCCACATGACCCCACCCCTTGCCCAGGATCCCCAAGCACTCCTCATACCATCCCTTCCCACCTCAACTGAAGTGGGCCAGGGGAGGATGTCTCTGGCCTGGCCAGAGCTGCTCTGGTAGGCTGGGCAGTGTGCCTGCAGCATGCTCCGGTGGGCCAGACCAGATGGCACGGTTGCAGCGTGCTCTGGCAGGCAGGGCCAGGTGGCACAGCCTATTAGCCCACCTCTCCATCTCCCTCTCTATACCCCTTCATAAGCCAACCCTTTTTTTTACTAAAAAAAATTAGGCTTATGAACGAGTATATATGGTAATTAGTTTTCTAGGATACTGTTTCAGTACTTTCAACTGGTAGTTATGAAATGTAATTTTCAATCATAACCCATCTAGTAGCAGTGTACTTATAAAAGTATTATTCTTGCATCATCTAGTTCATGCTACTGCTTTCTTATTCCACATAAGGCATGGATATTGATATGTATTTTGTAGAGAAGTAGGCATGATTCATTAAAAGAACGGTATGTCTACGAGCATAGTGTAATTTAAAAAACAAAAAATGTATTTTAAAATTGTGAACCTTTCATTTGTATTTTTAATAGTGTGCTGTCAGATACATTTCCTGCTTTCATGTATGCCTGTGACCTACTCTTTTTCATCCTCTTTTGTGTCCGCTCAGCATGTTTAGATTAAAGTTGGATCACATGATACCTGCTGAGAATAATGGTTATCTAACTCCCTTTGGTTTTTCATCATCATCTGTCTTGGACTTTCATTGTGTGTCGGTCTACTTTTCAAAAACACATCTAATACATTGCAAGACTTAAAGCTTTTTATAGATGTTACCACATGCTAACTGCAGACCCATGTTATTTCTTTTCTGTCTGACTTATACATCAGTGTGACAATATTCTTTGATTTATTCCGAACTAATTATGTCAAAAAGGCATTTTCTCCTAAATTAGGATGTCCTAATCCTAGAATTTATAGTCGCCTCTGGCCCAAAAAGTCATTCTCTAAAATAGGCATGTTAGAGGCTCTGTGCTGTGATCCTCAGTATCTTCAGCTGTTTCCAAAATGTATTTTACTTAGTGCTGGGTTCAACTTTTCATTTGAGTGAACCTATATGGTTACCCATGAGCACTGGATCAAGTCTGCAGTATCTACATTTTAATCCTTTGACAGCAACTCATCTCCTGTGGAGCCACGCATTTTGGAAATCAAAAGACAACTGATTCTCTGTTCTTGAGAACAGAAAATGTTCGAGGCTCCCCAGCACTTCATTCTTTTCACAGGAACATAGGAATTGCCATACAGGATCACATTAGCGTTCTGTGAACCAGGCAAGTACCATAGGAAGGTGCATGAAACCCTGTAATGAATAATTTTGAATAACCAGCCCACATGGGAAGTTTTTCCCTAACATCTGTCAATTAGAGATTGCTAATAGCATGAAGCATGAGGACTTAGATCTCTCCTCCATTCCCCCCCTCCCATCTCTCCCCACAATACCCATCAACAGGTTTGACAAGTGAGCACATTCCAATATCTACAACAGTGGCAGGTCGACATCTCTACAGGATGATGAAGCTGATAGTTTTTAAGAAACAGCATGAAAAAAGGAATGGTTATTTAATATTTAGAAAAGGTGGTAGCATTTCTACTAATGGCTATCAGAGGGTGGTCACATCTGGAGTGCCCTCTTATGGCGAGTCGTAGCAGGATAAGTGTGACTGCCTCAGTTTCCCCTCTCAGGTAACCCAAGGATTCCACTTCAGGCTGTCGTGCTTCAATATATCCTTCCTTGGGGTTGGTTTATTAATAAAATCATAGCACAACTCAGTCCATAACAAAGTCCCAAATATAATCCATTTCCCACACCGAGTGGATATAGTTAAGAAGAGTAAGGACTTAAGAACAGGACCTTCCATCAGCCTCTGCTGGGAGTCTCTCTCTACCATACTCTGGTATCTTCTCCCATACCTACACTTCCTTCAGTCCTCTTCTGTCCCTCTGCCAGCACAGCCACTCTAGTCCTTCTTGATGGTGTGAATCCCCACAGCCTATCTGTTGGGAAATCATCCTTGCCAGGGAAGTATCCCTCAACTCCTTCCCGCTTCCAGCACTCTTACTGTTCTCTTAGGTGCAGCTTTCCTGTCGTGGAGATGTTAGTGGGTGAGCCACTCTGCTGCTCCCCTGCCTTCAAGTAAGTCAAGTTGGAGTGAACTGATGAGGGAATGGCTATGCTCACCCTGTAGCACTAGCATACAGAGTAATTTCATGGAGCAAAATGGCAAATTTTACAAAAGCACTTCAAATTTATTTTAATGGACAAGATTTGCCAAACAGTGCTTTATATGGTATGAAAAGTGTGTCAGCACGAATGAGAAAAACAGAAGAGCTTTCATTCACTTTGTAGAGTTATTTTATTTTATTAGCACCCTTTTGACTAGGAAATTGATATGGGAAAGGCTAGGTCTCCCTTCTGCTAATATTTATAGTATGCTTCCTCTCAGGCCACTGTAAGGAGGGGCCTGGCCTGAAAAATGAATTATTGAGAATACCACAAAGAGGAGGGAAAAAAAGAGAGAAAGTGACTTAGATAGTGAGTTAGATTGGCTTGAATTTCAGTTCCTGCTAGGCATATTCTTGGTTTTTTGTATAATTTTTTTCCTACCTTAATCTCTTCCATGATATTTTTCTGCTATTTCATTTTCTTAAGGACATGCATCTCAAATTTTTGAGAGATGTAGATCAGTTTTGGTCATCAGGAGCTAGTGGAGGGTATCAAATGTCTATATAGTGCTTTATATTAAGGTTTTATTTATAAATGGTTGATAATGATTGATAGATGTTATAAGGATGTTACACACTCCTCATGTCTGTATTATATAAATGGTTGTTATATCCAAAAATGACATTAAAAATATTAAAGTTGCAAAGTCAAGCACTCAAAAGTTTGGAAATTTGAGAGTTAAATTTGCCTGGGCAACTTTAATCAGCTTCTCTGTAGGTATTATGTTAGTCTTTAATTACATGATCACATCTTATATTTTCCACAGGAGTTTGGCTCCTACCTGTTCCCTTCCTCCCTATTCAGCTGCTGCGGTTTCCTTTCCTCTCCCCAGCTCTTGCCCAGTGCCCATCTCTATGTCTATCCACCCCACTCCTCTATCTGACTCCTGTCCCTTACCCCTTTCCTCTGCTTCTGTCTGTGTCTGTCTCCCCAATCCCTCCATGCTCCTAGCCTTTCCTCCTCAATCCTCTCTACCTACCCCCAACATACACTGCCTGGGATCAGCAGGAGGAACACTGAGAACACAAGAGAGACAATCTCTCTGCTCTGAGTTACAGTGCTTGGTGCCACAGGCAGAAGAAGCAGTTTCACAGGAAAGTCCCACTAAACCTCCGCCGCCCCAGGATGGAGTATGCTCAGCCACTCTGGGGATGATGCATATACAGTCTGGTCTGCCCATAGGAGCTATGAGGGGATGGAGCATGTTCAGCATAGATGGAATCTTTGGAGAATTGAGCTGCCAAACTTCTAACAAGTCTTTACTGGGCATGTGTCAACTGAGCTTTTCAGAGGTTTATAATGTGACCAGATTTAGGGATATTTTATGGCAAAAGTCATATTATTGACACGATGGTGATCCTAGTGCCAGATTTCAAATCCCTGCTAGAGCTACTCTTGGAAGAAATTTTTTACATGGGCAAAACAATGTTTTGTTTAGTTTTGGCTAACCTTTTTCTCAGAAATGGCTGAATCATTTTTGCAGAAACGTTTAAAACAAATTCTGCCTGAGGCAGATATCCACTATGGAAACTTCAGCCTGAATAGTTTAAGTCTGGAAAAGTTATAAGCATCCAAAAACCATCTTTATATACTAGGAAGAGTCAGGCAACGTTAACTATAGGCATCACTACTTGCACTGCCTATAATAAACACATTGGTGGAAGCTGTTATAGATGGTTATAAATCATGGTTATAACCAGTCTATTGACTTGCTGGATTCTACAACGATTGATCATTTATTAACTCTTAACTATTTATAAAGGTCACTTTAATATAGCCTACTATTGTATGCTTTGAGACCTTTACTGCTTTGGATGGGAATCAGTATTCTGTAGAAAATAGGATGCCTACATGTGCTGTAGTACTAAGGGCTTCCCAGCTTTTTTGGTATTTCTTTTCAGCTGTACAGCAGTGGTATTAACTGAAGGAAGCAGGTGCCTTAGTTACTTAGTTTCCACTAACATTTGATTGATTAGTTCTTAACAGAAAGCAAAAACATTTTCATGCCTAATTTGCTTAGTTTTCAGTTAGAATGAGGGAAGAAAAATAGCTTCCTCTCACAGTATAGTACAGTATTATTTTGTCAGAGTCCTAAGACACTCTGAGAAATGAATAGATAGTCATGTTGTGAATTTCAGTGTCAAAACTATGTAATGTTGTGTCTGCTCCTGCAATGTGCTTAGCATCCTCACTTCCCATTGTAGTCTGTGCAATGAAGCTAAGCACCTTGTCCTAAGTACTTGACAGCTCATAGGACTCTAGATAGGCATCAGAACAGGGAAGGCCAAGGTGTCATGGTCACACCATTTTTTACTGGTGGTAAGGGTGAGCTCTGTGAGGGAGGGGGCGGAGAGGAGTGAGCAGGGGGCAGGGCTTCGGGGAAAAGATGCAGTGCTGGACCTTGGGGGGGAAAGAGGCGGCATGGGGGTGGGGCCTCAGGGAAGGGATGGTATGAGAAGGCGAGGCCATGGTTTCAGGCACCGGTGTGTTAGTGTGCATGCATGTAAGATCAAATGAAATATATTTCATTAATTTGGCTATTTTAATAGGACAACTTTATAAGAAGCTAAACTTTCGGATTTTGGCCATGGCCACTTTCATGGGTCTGACAGTAGTTTTATCATTAAATAAAAACCAAATTTTTGCTTTAGTCTTTTACTTCTGTAATAAAATCTCTGTGAAATATTGTTAAATGCTAGTGGGACACCTGCTTAGTTCCCTCCTTATTGGTACCAGTGTTGTGTGAGGTTGAATTTTTTGTTTTGTTCTCAGGTATGATGTCAGTTCACCAGTCATGAGCATAACTTCTTGTATATTGCCTTGCTATAAAGGCAATTATACTGTGTCTATTTTTAAGTGTTGGTGTTTTTCTCTCTGTGTTTTAAAAAAACTTTAAAATGTAAAGGTTTCTTTATATGTTCCTCCTGACACAGAGACCTGCTGCCTCAGTAATGTAGACTATGGGTTGTATTTGACATATTCATCAATAACTTCTATGTTCTTAGTTACTTGCTTTTTTACTGTCTTCCAACTCTTTGTTTCTTTTGTTTCCATTCCTCCTTGTACACTTCTGAACTTGAGTAAATTTAAGAAGGTAGACTGAGAGGTCTGCTAAGAGCCAATAAAGTTGCCGGTCTTCGTTTCAGTAGGAATTTTTTATAGTTGTATTTTTGAATTTCCAAATTTAAATCTTTTAAATATGTGAAATAAGAAAGTAAAAACTGCTGTGTATTAAAAATATGTTAGAAGAATTCTTTGCTTGGATGTTTCCTTATTTGTCTATACATGTCTGTTCTGTTTCCTGCTCTGAGATGTTTTTCCAGGACATCAGAAGGAAATGTGGAAGGATGGGCCTTCTTTTTATAGGGGGGAAAAACGGGGATTGGAACAAGCTAGATACAAGTACAGTACTTAATGTTGTTTACCTGTTCATATGTTAAAATACACTGCCTTTTAAAAATTTTTATACCCAAATAAAGTTGTGTGTGAAATGCTCCTGGCAGTTTCTATTTATTTCTTTTAAAGTTGTTTTATATTTGTTTATTGAAGTGGTCGTTAATAAAGGATGAGATTTTATAGTTGGATGGATGGGCTAAGGCCTAGCTGGCCATGGACAATCCTAATACATTTTTAAGCATGATGTGCCCCATCTAAACTGCAAAGACTTTGTAAAATCATACATTATTTAAAACAAACTAGCTAACATGTTTTAATGAGCAACTTTGTAACCATAGGGAATACAGATTTTTCAGATGTATTTTTTTGAGTTGAGGATGCCCCTTGAACTGAGCAATATGTAATTATTTTAATTGTTATGATGTAGTATGTGTAAGTGCATTGAGAAGTCTTTACTACTTGTAAGTGATTTCGTCTAAAGGATATGTATGCGGGGGTGGGGAAAGGGGGACTTTTTTTTTTCTGTTTCCTGGAAGGAAACTGTGGCCTCCAGTTCATTGTAATAACATCGTTTCAAGACATGTAACATTTGCTTAAGTAATGTGTGTAGTTAGTCTGTTTCCTAAGAAGGGCTTAACTGTTCTTAGCTGATGTTAATGCTTTCCTCATGAGCTTAATAAGATTCCACCGACTTTCAATAATATGGAAGAATTGGATGTTTAACCAGGATCCTGAACATGTGTTTCAGGTGGAGAATTCCAAAGACCATGAAGAGAATATCCTGCAAAGAGAAGTTCCCCATAGGCAGTCTCGACGAAGGTTTAGGAAGATTAACCAGCGGGGAGAACGTCAGACCATTACAGACAATGTGGATGCTAGCAGTTATCTTTCGGTGAGCATGTTTTTCACTAACCAAAAGCTGATCAGCCTAGTTGGTTTCTCATTGTCTGAGCATTTGGATCTTTTAGGGTCCGAGACAGAAGGAGAATAAGTATTAGTTTGTTTTTATTTTATCTGTAAACATTTTTCTCATTGGAGAACAACGAGAACACTTTGGATTTTATAGCTATAGGCGGCAGCTCAGGTTCAGCAGTTGAGAGCAAAAATGCTTTGGTTTATGGATCTTCAGCTGTGTTTAATAGTTAAAATGCTTTGAAGGTCATTGGTCAGTGAAAAGGATTGTCTGCCTCAAGGACTTCCATGGATACTTGGTTGTTTTTGTAAATCTTTAAATCAAGTGCTTATCCTAAAATGTTGAGATTTGTTTTTCTGTTCAGTTTAGGTGATGATGAAAAGTATTTTATGAAATCCTAGCTATTGTACAATATGAATGCATATCTTGATATTTCACCTGTTTTTCAATTCGGTATAAGGATTGGAGAGTTCACTTGAAAACAGCAGAATTTGGTCAGATGAAATTAGCCTTTCAAGAGGGTATTTGCCAAGCTAAATATTGCTAAATATATAAATCAGTATTGTGCCAAGGTAAATGCAGCTGTGATTCTCAGGCCACAATATTTTTTCTACAGGTTTCTGTTTACCACTAATGTTGTAGAATTGCATGTTAAAATCCTGTTAGTGATGAGTTGTATGTGTGTGGTCCACACAAAAAGTTGCATTTGAAAGTAACTGCTTTTAGGTGTTATAATTATAATGAAAAATGTTCATATTACTAAAAGTTATACTTTCTATATTTTATAATGTTGGGGTTTAAGAGGACCCAAATTAAATGAGTCTTCAGGCCAGAAAAAGGAAAACAAATTAAGTAACACTCAAACAAAAAAATACACAACCAAAACACCCCCCTACAATGTTGATGGCCTCTTCTAGTTGGGAGACTTGCAAAGCATTTGAAACATGATTATTAAACCTGAAATTCAACTATTTTCTGACTATACTTGAGTAAATAATTTTTTTTGGCTTGTGATTAATAATTTTTTTAGAAGATAATTTTAAAAACTCCAAAATATTGGCACTTCAGAGAGTATAGGTTATGCTGACATTTGGTAAGCAGAAAGGCTATTGTTGCTGTAATTGTGTACACTTTAGATTCAGCTTCCTATATCTCCTCATTTCAGGATGTGTGATGTATTCTGTTCTCTGTCAAGAATTAGTAAACAAATGAACTAGTCACCGAAGTGAGAATTTATGTCCCCTACCTCTGGGAAATGCCTAAGGGTTTGATCATGGATGAAAGTCTAGCCTTTGTGATTGTGACAAATATACATCTTTCTTCTTCCATTGCATTTGTATTTAAGGTCGAATAAGCACAGAAAATAGTAGTTCTCAAAGTTTTCATCCTTCGACCACTTTGTAAGGAAGAGAGAATCTCTTGAAAGACTGATTCTCTGATTCTGTCTGTACGATTTTGAAGGGTATAAGGATTGAGAGAGTGATCTATTTTAGGCACCAAGTTTAATTCAGTGGAGTTTGGTTGCACAAACTACATTTCTGGAAGGAAATCTGTCACTTGGTTGTCTCAGCTGGTTAACAGCTGACTGAAGCGAAAAACCAATGCCATTTATTGATCATGAAATTTTGCTACCTGTACAACAGTTTCAGATAATTTCTGTAGCAAAAAAGCTTTTCAGTGGACAAATTGACTGATGACTAAGAAATCAAAACATAATAGAATATATTTACCTGCTCTACATTCAGCAAATAACAAAATTATAAAAAGGAAAAAAAGCGTGTGCAGATTTCAATAAATTTAGTCCAGGTTAGTAAAATAATTAGGTAAAACATATTGCATTAAGTAATATGGTTTCTTCTTCATATGCAGATATAACTCCCATTAGCTTTGGTGTGAGTTACTTGTGCACACTGAGTAGTAAATATACTGCTAATATAATATCATTGGTTCCCTAAGGTTTTGAAAATCTCAGATAAATCATTGACTCTCTCATAATTACCTTTTCACATTTCAGCATGTCAATACATACATTCTTACCATCTGACAGTAGTTCATAATTACTGTCCTTATATCTGTCTATAACACTATGTACTGGGGATATCTCTGTATATAATTGTGATTGCAGTTGCAACTTGATCAATGTCAGCTTTTCAGGAACAAATGATGAAAAAAGTACAAGCAATAGATAATGTGTGCAAAGATTTTCAGGAATCAAACTCTTAAACTCTTTTATATATTTAACTGTTTGTGATTAAAGGTGCTGTAGAGAAACGTTGACTAGTTTTCAATAGGCGAGATATTGCAATAGCATTCTTCCCAGAGCTGGAAAGTTGTTTACAAACTTTCCAACAAATTTGCCCCACTGACAGGATTATAATTAATAATTGCAGTATGTTGTTTCACTTTTCTGCCTGCTGCTAAATGCTCTTTGATAGAGGCTGAATGTGGTTTGATAGATCTTGAATCTAAGCCATACTTAATGATCACTTTACTCTGTATTGCACTCATTATATTACATTCAGGGTATAAATCTGTTTGCTTTAGGTACTGTATTTGTATTTAAGGTCCTGTAGTCCATGAGTGTTGGGGGGCAATCTAGACAAAGGAGGAGTGGTCACAACTTGCCCTGCAACCTGCCTTACAATGGTCATACCCTGAAGGGTCTGTGTGCTAGACAGCACTTGTTCAGTAATTCTAACCCCCACAAACAGTGTACAGCCCTACTCTGGTCTTGGTTACAACCAACAAGGTGACTCCAACACTCTCCCAATTCCGAATTTCTCCAAAGCCTGGTACTCTGTAACATCCCATCCCTCTTCTGGACAGTTCAGAGAAATAATATGGTTCATTTGTTCTTGTAAAGAGACAAAAAGCACATAACAGCTTATTAACTGGAGTAAACACACACTTCTCTGTAAACAGCACTGAGTTGGTTTATAGTAAAAATAAAACAAATTCATTAACAATAGAACATAGATAAGTAATGCCAAGTAAAGGGAATAAAGATAAGGATACAAGCAAATAAATGTGAAAACACACATCCAAAAATCTAAAACTTAATCTAGCATAGTACAGGCTTTGTTCAAGATGGTTTCTCTGACAAGCCTTTGTTCTTTCCAGCCGTGGCTAGCTTTTCCTCATTCAGGACCTTCCACTGAAGGTGAAAGATCTTAGCGAAAGTGGGCTTCTCACCTGTGTTCAGTTTCCACACACTTGAAACCTCATCCATTTGGTTGAAGGACCCATCTTTCTCAGGTTGCAAGAGCTCTGTTACCTTGTGTCTGTCTTGTGATGGATGCCAAAGGTGACTTCTGTCTTTGCTTATATCTTCCAAAGTTCAGTAACTTTGTTTCAAGAGGCAGGATGACGTCCTGCTGTTTTTTCTTCCTGTGTCTTCTCATCCCTTTGTTGATTTCTATGTAAGTTAGGCTTTCATTGCTTTTGATCAGACCTTGCTTAATTTACATAGGAAACAGGTAAATAGCTACTATCTCTCCTGTCTGGGAGGGAACCTGTTTCTCAATTTGGCCACAGACTTTAAAGCATAATATTAAGTATTCATATTTCTCATATAGTATTAATACATACATTTCACAATGCTATTGATCACCACTGTGCCATTAGCTTCCAGAAAAGAATCTCACTTTATACATTTGTATAATAAGGTAATATTGTATATAATCAGTTGATTCAATTGTTTTCACTTGAGATTCAGCCCCCTGCCTTTATAGAGCAGTAAGCCTTTGAAATGGATTCTTCTGAGATTGCCCATCAAAGTAAAGTTTATTCAAGCTGCGAAGATGACATGGAGTCTGATAGTAAAGGAAACTCTACGTTCTCCCCCTCCCCCTCCACACTTATTGTTAGCTTAATAGCTTTGTTTACCTAGTATGTAAAAATGGACCTTTGTTGTCTTTGCCTGAAAACTGGGCTGGTCAGAGAATCAAATACATATTCCCTTATCTAAGGCAGACCTGTTTACCAACTCCCCTGACATGGCTCTCATAATTTCAGTATATAGTCATAAATTTTTATGTACATTCTGTGTATCCATTATGCAGGAATATCAATGATCTGTGAGTTGGTAGTTTTCCAATGATATCTTACATGTCATCTTTTTAGATACAGATTATAACCATATTGAGTTGGGGTACACTGAATTGGTCAGGCCCGCTGAAACTGATTACCTGATACCATTGAGTTTTTTTCCCTCTGACACTGGGATGCTCCGAAGGTCATAAGTATATAACATAGCATTATTT
Organism: Dermatemys mawii; assembly: GCA_007922305.1. Taxonomy (NCBI): domain Eukaryota; kingdom Metazoa; phylum Chordata; order Testudines; family Dermatemydidae; genus Dermatemys; species Dermatemys mawii. Next base: position 7,806,802 of record ML677358.1, read on the forward strand.
GTGTGAGTTTCTGACTCTGAGGGTATGTCTACACAGGGACAGAAAAACCTGCAGCTGGCCTTGATCAGCTACTCAGACTCATGGGGCTCTGGCTGACGCGTTGAAAAATTGTTGTATAGGCGCTCGGGCTAGAGCCCAATCTGTGGGACCCTGCAAGGGTGGAGTGTCCCAAAGCTCAGGCTCCAGCACAGCCTGGAACTATACAACAATTTTTCAGCCCCTCAAGCCCGGGTCAACTGACGCAGGCCAGCTGCGCTAGTGCCGTGGGTCATTTATCCTTGTATAGATGTACCCTGAATGCTCTCTGGCACATGTAATCTTTTAATCTCTACGGATATGTCTCCATTGCGCACGCATACACACAGACACAAAAGTGTGTTCTTAACTTGTGCTAAAATTGCAGTGAAGACACAACCGTTCAACTTATAACTCAAGTTGGCAGCTTGAATTCAGCTCCAGCTATTGTATAGGCTGAAACTCAACCTGCTAACCCTAGTTAAATGCCATTTGCATTGCTAATTTAATCTGAGTTAGCTACCCCAAGTTAATAAAACACATCTTTTTTTTTTCCTGCTGTGAAGACCTCACCTAGAATGAAACATTTATTTGTTCATGATTCAGAGTTTCTGTTTGTTTATCCCAGTCTAAAACTCTTTCCCATAGGCTCCCTTGTGTTATTTCTATGCATAGGGACTCTCATGTTGCCCCTCTTAAATATGCAAATTTATGCACATTAAATGCAGTGTGATTCATGATTAAGAATAAGGTTAATCTTTGTTTTTAGAAAACATAACTTGCCAAGTGCCACTGTTCAGACACTTGAATTTGCAGCTGCTGCATGTATGGAACTCCTATTTATGTCAGAGGAAGTTTTGTACACAGAGCAGCTGCTGATTTAGTACCATATTAGTCATTTGTCTACCAAATAGTTTTAATTTAACTTTATTAAAGTATTCTAAACTCTTAATTTCCTGATGACTGTTGCTTGGTATTATGGGGAAAAGCACCAGAAGCTAAGAGGGTTATTTCAGTAAACTACATGAATTTACAATCACTAAAATGCAAATTGCAATAAAAGCGCAGAGTTCCTCTTGCATTTTGCTTATACTGCCTTCTCTGTGCGTTCATATTTTTCTTCTTAACATAAGTAATTTAAACACTGGTTAAAGAAAAAAATGGACTAATATTGGCTTAATTAATTTAGTTCTGTGAAAGTGGAAGTTTGCATGTTTGTTTGTATAGTTTACAGATTTTTTTCTTTGTATATCCTTGCAGGTTCTCAGAGTTGTCATAGCAGTATTTCTACTCTCTGGAAATATCAGTGGGTTTTTTTCCCCTAACAGAATGAAAAACTGATTATATAATGACAAGGTTTATCTTTCTCTTTCCCTCACTCACGCAGAAGACATTTTGCCATTTACATAGCTTTGTACTCTCTTTATAAACAGATTCACCGGACCCTCCCTATAGCCCGGGGTTCAGAATCCACGCGCGGTTCCGCGTTAATGCAGGGGATGCATTGCCATGGATCCCAATTTAAATTTGGGATTCATCGCCGCAAGCATGCTATAGTGACGTGGGCTATAATGAGGGTCCGTGTATGAGTTTATTTTCACAGTTTTTCTGCTAGGTAGGTACCTATCCCCATTTGGCAGGTGGGCACACTGAGACAGAGACCAAGGAAACATGGCAGATCAATAGCAGTAGTAGTTCCCAGTCCAATGCTCAGTCTGATAGACAATGTTACCAGCCTTTTTAATTTAAAAAAATGATCATCCCAATGGGTATAGATGGAATATGCACTAAATAATTTACAGTTTGTTTTTTATAATGTGTCTCATAAGGGTAGTCATTTTTTTAGTAAGCATTTCTGACAGACATGGAAAAACTACAACCAGGTCATAACAATTTACATGTTGCGGGGGCGGGGGGAGGGGGAGTCACTATGTCAAAAGCACAGCATTAGTAAAATTTAGCTTTAATAATACATAATTTATAATCTAATGGCATATGGTTGTTAAAGAAATGTCTGTCATTATGTGGAAGCAGCTAAGATGTTTTTTAAATGTAACATTCTAAATATGTTGTAGCCAAGTTGGTCCCAGGATATTAGAGAGACAAAGTGGGTGAGGTAATATCTTTCTGCTGGTGAGAGAGACTAGCTTTTGAGCTTATACAGAGCTCTTCTTCAGGTCTAGGAAATGGAGGTTTGATCTACGGTACACTACAGAGTTAGGTCAGTCTAAGGCAGGTTATGTTGACCTAACTCTGTAAGTGTCCACACTGCAATGTTGCTCCCACTGATGAAAGTCTTCCACTATACCAAATTAATAACACCACCTCCATGTGAGGCATAGTACTTGGGTTGATGTAATTAGGTCACTAATAGTGTAGTGTAGACACTGCATTGCTTACGCCAGACAGCCAGAGCCCCACCATGCCAGGGCTTGGGCTGACAGTGCCCCACGCTGACAGTTAAATCGGTACAATTGCTCCTAGTGAGGGTATGCACCGCTGACAGAAGGAGCTCGTGTGGACATACAAAATCAATTTAATTACTGCAGGCACTGTACAACAATGTAACTTAAGTTGACTTAATTTTGTAGTGTAGACTTGCCCATACTCAGAGCATCACAGTGAAATACAAGACAGAACAGATTGTTTAGCAGTAGTAGTTCACCTTGGATGGTCCCTTTAAATGTGTGTTAAGTGGCCTGTTAACAACTCTCCAGTCATATGGGGTGCGGGGAAGCTGTGTGGTGCATTTAGTGGGTTGTAGACTGTTGTAATAAGCCATAAATCAAGTCTCTCTACTCAGTCCTTGTTTGTTAGTGTCTAGCAAAGTTATGAATTAAGCTCCTAGGCTTGTCTTTTGAAGGTATTGTAAAGGTTTTCTTGAAGAATTTCAAGGGAAACTTGTACAACATTTTCAAAAGATTAGCCTGGAAGGTAAATTTCATTTAGCTGTAACACTGAGTACATTTCCCAGACCTGAAGAAGAGCTCTGTGTAAGCTCAAAAAATTCTCTCACCAGCTGAAGTTGGTCTTATAAAAAAATATTAACTCACCCATTTTGTCTTACATTTTAAATAAAAAATTTAATGGAAATAATACATACTGCAATGATACAATAAATTATAAAATACACAAGTATCTATCAAGAAGTTGTGATCACTTACATCTCAACCTCTTCCTTATTAATAGTTCAGTACTGTGTATTTTAAATTAACATTGCCCTTTCCCTGAAACACAGCAGTTTTTTAACTCTGTTATCGTAAGTGGATGAGAAAGTGTAAGAGATATAGCACAATCTTGGCATTTCTTTGGGATGTTTTCTTAATCGTAGAAATCATAGAACTGCAGCACTGGAAGGGATCTCAGTAGGTCATCTAGTTTAGTCCCCTGCACTGAGGCAGAACTAAGTCAAGGGAAAGTGGCAATTCTTGTGCTTGGGCAGCATAGGCAATACTCCCTCTGTATTCCCCAGGGTATAAATTGCCCCAAGGGAAAAGCGTGTGTGTGTGGGGGAAACGGAGCACAGAATCTTAGAATCATAGATGTGAGAGGGTTATGTGAGAAAAGCATGACTAAAGTTGAGATACTGTACATGACATCATCTGCTCCCCCCTCATACTTCCCATTCCCCAGGCTTGTTAACCTGTCAAAGAAGGATATTATGTTGTTTTGACATAATTTGTTCTTGACAGATTCATGTTGACTGTTCCTTTGCCTTTATTTACTTCTAGGTGCTTGCAAATTGATTGTTTGATTATTTGCTCCATTATCTTTCTGGCTACCAAAGTTAAACTGACTGGTCTAGAATTCCCTGAGTTGTACTTATTTCCCTTTTTATAGAGTGGAAAAGCCAAATATAGTACCTGTCATCAGGTATCTTTCCAGTCTCCATGAGTTCTCAAAGATAATTGCTAATGGGTCAGAGATATCATCAGCCAGCTCCTTAAGTATTCTAGGATGTATTTCACATGTATTTTGTGTACTTTAATATTCACATCTCTTTTAAATAATATTCTTGGCGACATGTAGAGGTATCCATTTTTACAGCAACGTGCTAGTGGAGAATACTTAAGTGGCAAATTTCTTGTTCTTTACTTAATGTACAATATATTTAATGTAATCCTGTTCAGAGGATCTTATTATTGATCTAGAATATCTTGTAATTGGGAGAAGATACATCTCTTGTTTGCGTGGTTGAGGGAATAAGAACTAGCATACCAGATCAAAATCAATCCAGTGCATTCTCTCTACCCATGCAAGATGTTTAATCTAGGGGTTTTGTAATCTGTGTTAACTATAATTTCAGCCAATTTTATCTGGTATTAAAACAAGGCTTATTGATCTGTGGTTCTCAGGATCACCCCAGCCACTCTTTTGGGGGGTTTTATGTTTTTAAAAAGATTGGTGCAACATTTGCTACCCTCTAATTATATGGAATAGCAATCTGTTCTAATGAGATTTGCATATTTTTGTTAGCAGCTCAGCCACATCCATTCTTAAATTCCTTCAGAACTCTCAGGCAACTATCATCCAGCCCATGTAATGTATTGCACTTCTGTGCTTCAGTTTGTTCCAGTGCCTTGTCTTTTGGCACTTCAAACTTTGATAGTGTCTCATTTTCTTACTTGAAGAGAAGGGGTGAAATTCTGACCCCAAGGAAGTCAATGGAAGTTTTTCCATTGACTCAATAGGGGCCAAGATTTTACCCTAGGCATCTTATCAGTATCTTATCAGTATCTTTTGAAGTAAAGACTGATGCAAAGAGGTAATTTAGCTTCTCTGTTTTTGATATTTATTTTTTTTGTCATAGGAACTCTGAAGAGTCCATTTAACATAGTGAATGCCAGTGAAAATGAAGTAGTATTAGAAGCTTGAATAGGGAAAGAACGAGTTAAAAATAATGTAGACAAGTTAGCGGTCTTCAAATTACCCCATGCCTGATTAAATACATCCTAGAATACTCAGAGTGCTGACTGAGGAGATACAGTGAATTCCGGTTAATTGGGACACATCGGGACCGGAACAATTTGGCCTGATTAAGCGGCTGCCCCAATTAACCAAAGTAAATGAAAAGGGACGCTATACTTCCGTTCTTTGCGATGTGTCCTGATTAAGTGGCTGCCCCAATTAACTGGTGGCCCGATTAACCGGAAGCCACTGTATATGAACCATTAGTGATTATCTTTAAAAAGTCATGGAAGATGGGTGAGATTCCAGAGGATTGGAAAATGGTAAATATAGTGCCAATCTATAAAAAGGGAAATAGGGACGACCTGGGGAATTACAGACCAATCATCTTAACTTCAGTACCTAGAAATATAATGGAGCAAATAATTAAGCAATCAATTTGCAAATACCTAGAAGATAATAAGGTGATAAGTAATAGCATGCATCTATCAAGAACAAATTGTGTCAAACCAACCTAATAGCTTTATTAGGTGGATGTGGTGGAAGTGGTTGATGTGGTGTATCTTCACTTTAGTAAAACTTTTGATACTGTCTCGCATGACCTTCTCATAAACAAACTAGGGAAATACAACCTACATGGAGCTACTACAATGTGAGTGCATAATTGGTTGGGAAACCGTTCCCAGAGTATAGTTATCAGTGGTTCACTGTCAAGCTGGAAGAGCGTATCAAGAGCAATCCCCCAGGGATCAGTTCTGTGTCTGGTTCTGTTCAATATCTTCATCAATGATTTAGATAATGGCATAGAGAGCATACAGATAAAGTTTGTGGATGATACCGTGGTGGGAGGGGTTACAAGTGCTTTGGAGGATAGGCTTAAAATTCAAAATGATCTGAATGAACTGAAGAAATGGTGTGAAGTAAATAGGATGAAATTCAATAAGGACAAACGAAAAGTACTCCACTTAGGAAAGAATAATCAGTTGCACACATGCAAAATGGGAAATGACCTGCAAAGTAGAAGGAATACTGTGGAAAAGAATCTGGGGGTCATAGTGGATTGCAAACTAAATATCAGTCAACAGTGTAACACTATTGCAAAAAAAAAAAAAATAATAATAAAATAAAAAAGGCAAACATCATTCTGGGGTATCAGCAGGAGTGTTGTAAGTAAGACACAAGAAGTAATTCTTACACTTTACTCTGCAGTGATTATGCCTCAACTAGAGTATTGTGTCCAGTTCTCCAGTTGAGGCATAATCACCACAGAGTAAAGTGGAAGAGTTACTTCTTGTGTCTTACTTACAACACTCCTGCTGATATTCCAGAATGATATTTGCCATTTTTTTTTTTTTTTTTGAGTGGCAGATTTCAGGAAAGATGTGGACAAATTGTAGAGAGTCCAGAGAAGAGCACCAAAAATTATTAAAGGCCTAGAAAACATGACTTATGAGGGCAGACTGAAAAAATTGGGTTTACTTAGTCTGGAGAAAAGATTGAGAGGGGGCATGATTGAGGTTGTTACAGGGAAGAGGGAGGTAAATTGTTCTTGTTAACCTCTGAAGATAGTACAAGAAGCAGTGGACTGCTAAACCTCCCTTGCTGCAATTGGTTGGACATTAGGAAGAACTTTCTGACTCTCAGGGCGGTTAAGCACAGGAGGTTCTTGCCAAGGGAGGTTGTAGAATCTCTGTCTAATCTGCTCTTAAAAAACTCCAATGACAAGTACCTGTCAGGAATGGTCTAAATCAGCAGTTCTCAAACTTCCGAGAACCGTGACCCCTTTTTTTAGAAGCGGCTTCTCAGTGCGACCCGTGTATGTCCTCCGAAAAGCCGCCGAATTGATTACTTCTGCATTCCGCTGCTTTTCGGCAGACATGCTGAGCGCTCCCGACAGGACTCGGTATGTCTGCTGAAAAGCCGCCAAATGTGGAAGTAATCAATTTGGTGGCTTCTCGGTGGCCACAGGGACTCGCGACCCCTTGGGAGGCGCCCGGCAACCCCCGGAGGGGTCGCGACCCCCACTTTGAGAACCGCTGATCTAGATTCAGAGGGGTAGCCGTGTTAGTCTGGAATTGCAGAAGTGACAAAGAGTCCTGTGGCACCTTAGTTAGTCTTTAACAGGACTCTTTGTCACTTCTGCTGATCTAGATAATACTTAGTCCTGCCACGAGTGCAGAGGACTGGCCCAGATGACCTCTCAAGATCCGTTCCAATCCTATAATTCTACAATAGCCACTTATGTCTTCAAACTTAGATGTTAACATTTTGTCTGCTGTAACTGCTCATGCTCCTTTCAATGAGCTGGATTACATGTATGAATAGATAGGTAGGTCTTCAGCATTGGTAGATTTGTTGACAGCATATACTGGAGAAGAGTCCAAACAAAACTCATGTCGGTTGTTAGGTATTTGCATTTGTGGCTTATTCATGTAATTTAAAATGATTAATTTTTGTTTGTGCGAGCAGAAAGAAGCTGTGTCTGTGGTGTATTCATTTCCTGAACAGTCTAGAAGGAAGAGACTACTTTTATCTTTTGTTTATGCACTAGATCTAAATTAAGTCTGAAGTTTGCATGCCGTGTTAATGCATAGAGGGAAGAGAATGTGTGTCTGGTTTGTAGGCCTGGCCACAGTATGTTTCACAAAAATTGCAACAAAATTTGTCTGAGAGACTAGAGACTGCTGAATCTGTGAGCTTGAAACCAGAATTATTGCAGGGCTGGCATACTTGTCTTGGAGAATGGGGGGAGGACTGATAGTTGTATCACTTACAGAGTGCTGTTAACTGATGGTGTCAACTGTTAGAGGAAACTGCTTGTCTGGCTAAATGCCAATTCATTGGCTAAGAGAGGCAGAATATAACAGGTTTAAAATGGCATCCAAGATTACTGAAAGAGGAAGAAGATAAGCTATCTAATACTCACTGATGATTTTGCCGTGATGGCTTCTTTATTGTACCTTTTCTTTCATTTTTAAGGGATGGAAGGACCACCAAATAAATGTTTGTATTAATCAAGTTTTCACTTATTTTATTGTCTGTATTTTAAATGTTTCAGTGCTGATTCTGTTAGTTATATCAGCTGCACCACCATCAAACACTTGTCCATGGCATAGTATATCAGTGGTTATGATTATCGTTAGCAGGAACTTGAATGCTCAAAGGAGCAATGCATTAAATTTTTTGGTAATTTGCATAAACCACAAGTATTTTCCAGACAGCCAGCCAAATCAATTAGTGTGTATGTCTGCAGTCTGTAAAAGATTGACGGTTATGAAATAATACTACATAGAGTAGAAGAAGTATATTTGAAAATCCTTATTTGTATTCTTAAAGGTTTACTGTCAAGTAATGAGGCAGAATATGTAGCTTTCAAAATAGCACAATTTAATATTTTGAAAACTACATACTGTTATTAAATGTCCTCTTTATTGTCTTTAAAATTGATCTTCCCAAAATGAAAATTGTTTAAAAAAGTGACACATAATTAGTGCAACCCCAATACACTCATAACGTGGTATTCATATTGTTAGAATCTTGCATTTCGAAGGATCCCTTAGTGCTTTAGACTCTACAGATTATATATAAAATCTATCTGTACAGAGAGACATAGATGGTACATAAAATCACTGTGACTGCTTCAGAAATCGAACCAGCTCTGGGGTGAAACGTGCGCCTACTTAATGATATACAAGAATACTACATAACAAGGGAAGAAAACTATTTCCAGTTGAAACTGCAGGGAATTTATTTTAGGCAGGCACCTGTATTTACTCAAATTGGAATTTGGCCAGGTTCCTAAAATTTAACAGTCCTCCCATTCTTTCAGAAATATCCAGGATATTTTTTAGTGATCATGCATGTCAGCAGCTGTGTCTTGTATTGCCTCTGAAAGATTGCAGTTTCCTAAATGTTGGGTAGGACATTTTCATTGCAGACTCAGAGGTGAAACTTGTTATCGACTGAATCACCAGCATTAGGCCTTTAAGAATGTTGAGTTGCTGTGGGGAAGAGAATGGTTTGGGGATTTCTGCTAGAGTGAGGATCCTCCACTTTACCTCAGGTCTTTATCTTTTATGTCTCTTTTGATTTATATCTCTTATCACAGGCTAGTTCCTTTTTTCTTGTAGGCATTAACATATTTGCAGTTCTAACCCTCTGCTGTAAGGGAGGAGGCGCTTTCTCTCTTTTCCCTCCTGTGAGGGTAAGCACAGGTCTCCATTATTCTGTTTTTCTCTGGCCTTGTTCCTAAATAACTCCAATATTTACCTTTGCTGCTGCTTATGCTTCAAGTGTCATCTTGAAATTAACGTAATTCTGGAGGACAGGGTTCTGAATATGGAACAATCTTGTTCATTTCACTGAGTTAATATTTGCCATAGTAATGCACAACAGCAGGTGCACTGATATTGTCTGCATGTTAATTCCAGAAAACAATGCTCTATTAGTTTAGATTTATTTCACATTTGTATTAGAAAGATTGCCATATAGTTTCACAATCATAAAGCATTCAAAATTTATTTTAAAGTGAAATCTTAAATTCAGTGGAAATTGATGACTTAAGACCCCAAACTTTCCAGAGAAAACCTTCCTATTTCCCAGTGGTAAGTGGACTAGGGAATTCTCCAACCCTTGACCAAATTTGCAGTACGTCCTGTCTTCCTTGTGGGAGGGAGGTATAAGTCCAGCCTATAATCTTGTTTAGTTTATATGCTCTGATTTACTTATTCATGCCAATATGTGAACTACCTTTCCAAAATTTACCTTTTGCTAAATAAAAATTCTAAGCATTCCTAATAAACTGTCCATGCAATAAAAGAATATTTGTTTATCTACAATAATAATAAGAACCTCTGAACAATCAACTTCTCCCCTCCCCTACCAGCCATAACTCTTTACTCACTCCCTTTCCAAATACTGGAGGAAAAGAAGAGGATTTGTGCAGCAAGCCTGGAAAGTTAACAAATTTATGCTCTGAACCACTGAAGGGACGATTTCAGAGTCATATTCCTCATAGAAAACACCTTGCCAGCAGCTCTTTCTTATGCAAAACAGACTGGGACTCTAGCTCAAGCACCTCCACTGATCACAATTGTAGTACGTCACATGCAGAGTTGGTGGGGAGAGGCAATCCTGTATCTCAAGGACCCCAGCATCCAGATTTCAGCTCAGCGCACTCCTAAGTTTTCAGTAGGAGAAGTTCCCGTTCAGGTGTCAGTTAGATCCCAGTTTCTCCATGGAGCCATAAAACCTTCTGGAACTGTTAGACTGAATTCCTAATAACCTCCTTTTGAGAAAAGTGGATGCTTTGGTGGCCATTATTTTGGAGTATCTTATGGAGGAGGTAGCAGCCTTGGTGGATGATCTTTTCCATGCACATTTGGCTTTCTAGAAGTTCTGTGAGGGTTTTCTCCCCCAAGTTAGTTTTTCCATTTCATTTTATACAGGAGGTTCCCCAGACTGTTTTGTCTGAATCCAGGGAGCCCCGAAGTGACCCTTTGGCATTTGCTGGGAGTCTTGAGAGTTTTTCCTTTTCCATTTTTAACCACTTTGGAAATCCCTTTCTTCCTTTTTTTGAAGGTAGAGAGCCTTCAAATATGTTGTATCTTTCTGGGTTCATTGTTGCCTGTCTGTCTCTGCTGTCTGGAATGCTGCTTCCTGTTCCACTGGAGGAATTTTGCTCCTTGAGAAGACAGAGGAGACGTCTCTGTGGGTGAGCTCTTCCACGCTGGCATTTGAGTCACATTATTCCTAAGTACTACCACCTGGATCTGATCCCCTCAGCCCATGCAGTTTTCAGCAGGTGGGTGCTTTAGAGAAATTCTGCATCGTCAGGGATGAGCTCGTGCACCCCCTTGGATTGGGGATGATAGGTCTGAAATTGAGATTTAATCCATGTTGTTCCCTCTCCTTTTATCAGAGCCCCACCTACTTTCTCTTTTGCCACTCCAGACAAATCCTATATTCTTCTAAAGCTTGCCCACCCTAGCCACAGTATCTGTACTGGTTGAAGCCATATTCTGAAAATAAAAATTTATCATCCTGTCAGTTTTCTGGCATGTGGCAGACCTCTACTCATGTCATTGCCTCAGGTGCAGGACACTGGCAAGTACCTAGAGTAGGCTAATGTGTTTCCTTACATTTTTTGAAGCGGGGGTGGGGAGGGGAAGGGGGTAGTTCTCGTTTCCAGAGCAGAGTTAGGGAGCAGTCAGAAAGGAAAGTGTGATCAACAAAATTTTGTGGGTTAGCTCCCTGGTTTGGCTGACAAGAAAAGGAGAAGAACTCAGTGTCTGTAGTGGCTGAAATCACATCCTGGAAAACAGTTACTGAAATTCATCTTTAATATAAATATACATTGTAACTTTTAGAAGTCTGCAAAGTCAAATGGGTAAATAACCACAGACTAAGTATGATTCTTTTGTGCTCAAGGATAATAAACGTGGCTAGTGGATCTCTTGCAAAAATAACAGTTGTAAACTAGAGAATATGCACATAATTGGATGCTGTTTCAGCTCATCAAAATCTTTCATTGACTTCTAATCATTATAAAAATATTTTGGAAACTTATTTATAATGTTCCAGAAACTCAGGTTGCTTTCCCCTACTTGGGGTTCTTTATTACTCTCAAATCAATGATTTCTAGGTAACATATCAAATAGTGCACTTGTTGAAACATTTTTTATGGAATATGAGAAAAAATATGAAACTCTAATACATGAAGGAACATACGCAAGGTTGTTAGACCCGGAATGCGATGTAGGCTACCACAATACAAATGATCAATAATTTCTGTATATGTAGAAGTGTGCATGCATTTTCAGAATAAATATCTTATAGTCCCTTAAAAAATAAATTGCAGCAGACTGATACTTCTAAACAACCCAACCATAATAAAACAGTGTTTGCTGACAGTTGGGGTGAGGAGAAGTAGTTTATACAAAAGAAATTGTTTCACGTTTCCAAAGTGGTGGTAATCAGTGAGGAAAATGATACAGAAAATATTTGAAGTAGCCTTTTAATTATTTTAACCCTATCCAAGAAGTTTCTGTCTTCAGGGTAATTCGGTTGTAAATTCTTTTCTGGAAGAGAACATTGTTGGTACCCCAAATTGTTCGAGACAAATTGTGGTAATTGGTCATCAGAACCTGAGAGCTATCTACTGTATAATGTTGTGTTATGTATTGTTTGCTTTTGTTTAAGCTGTCCTAAAATATATATGACTTTTAAGAGATTGACAGTGTTTTTGTTGGTGATGGTAGTTTTGTTTTGATTTTAAACTGCAGTTTCAAATTTAGAAATGCTAACTAATGTCACAATTAGATGAGAACTAGCCGAGGAGACTGTTCAGATGTATATTGTGTTGGTCTAATGTTCCGTTCTGACACTGAACAAGATTAATATTTTGTGATGGCAAAATCTTAAATGCTGTTCTTGTGAGATTTCAGTGAGGAATACTAGACATATTTTCAATATATTGGGCTGTATTCAAACCAGGTCCAGAAAACAAGCCTCTTCTAGTTTTGGATCCAACCTGCAACCCTGTTCGTAGTAGTGAACTCAGATCACGCGATGTCCATAGTCCCTCCCTGAGTTCTAATTTCAGCAGGGAAGTGGTATAGGGACAGGAGGTTTCAGTTGTGGCCCATCTCTGCTCAAATAGTTGAAATGATTTTTTTTTAATGAAATCGATAGTAGAGGTACTTCCCTCACCCCAAATGCGTTGTTCTTGTTTGTTATGCTGATCATAATTCCACATGAATATGTGGATAGAGTATATGTGTATAACAGACATATAAGTCTGCAGAAGAGAGCAGCAATTTATAAAAATTCAGATTAGTTTTATAAAATATATAAATGCCAAATGCTCTGAATGGGAGGTGACCTTATAATGTTTAATGCAACAGCTGCAAAAAGATGAGTAGAACAGCATTCACGGCTTTAGGGAAATTGAATCCATGGTGCCTTTTTATTGTTCCTTGTGTATCGTTGATTCTAATTTTAGAAGCTTACATCACTTTAGTTATGATGACAGCCTCCCTCCCCCCTTTAGCATAGATCGTATTTTCATACTGCTTATGAATCATCCTGATCCTTTCAATAAGATTTTTCTACAGCATGTTAGTAAGCATTTAGCTGCTGTGGAAACTGATGCACATAAGTAACCAATAGCAGAACGCAATGTTGCCCTAAGGAACGGAGGGAATCTATGTCCTATTTCCCTTGTTCAGAAGAGTCAGGAACAGGGTGGGGAGTTGCTTTAAAAACAGGAATTCCTGAAGTTCTAATGAGAGGCTAACCTTGCCATGAAATACAATGATTCATTTAAGATGCTTAAGTTAAAAGTGGGGGAGGGGGAAAGGGAATCAGACACGCATGCCAGCAGTATTAAATCAGGGCAGTATGGGGATGCTTCCAGCTTGTGCGGCATCTGCCACTGTATATAGCACTCTACCAGCATCACTCCCTTCATTTTAAAAAAAAGATGTAAAGTACTCAAATATATTATGCTAGTCCCTGGTAGCATTAGAATATTTGTATATTCGACTGCTGTACTTGGAAAGGAATACCTGCAAAGCCAGAGAGCAAAATGAACTATTTTAACCTCAAACCTCTTTGCTTCATTTTGTGAAATGGCAGATTGCTTTCCAAGCAGCTGGTTGTAATCCCTCAAACCCCTTCCTTCATCCTACTTGGTTGCAGGGTATAGTAGTTACTGTACTCAAAGAAAATGCAGAGAGAGAATGTGTTTATAGCTGAGTGTTTCAGCCATGCCTCTTTGCTTAGAGTGGGAGCTTAGTTATACTAAAAGTCTTCCTGCCCTGTGACGTGTTCTGATCTTTGGTCCTAAAAGTCCAGCAGTCAGAGCCAGCGCCCTTCCTTTTGCTGGGCATGCAAGCAGCTATCTTGCCTTTTCAGATAGTGCATGCAGATTTTAATATCTCTGCTTGCTTTCTCTGCACAGCTGCAAAATTCAAACAACTGGGATTTCTTGAACTGATCTGGGAAAAGTAGTAACTATTAGGGGAGTATCTTCTGGTGTCAGCTGTGAAATATACATGATTTTGCATAATTTCAAATGGTGGGAACTCTTTAAGTAAACAAGAGAAACCTCTAATCCAATATAAATCAAATATAAATTTAAAAGATCCAAATAAGTGTCTTAGTGCCTTTTTTTTAGTTTAAAATCCCATTCAGTGATTTAGTCTTGTTAAATAAATCTCCATGTTCTGATTACCCAACAGGCAGAGTGGGAAATTCTGATGTATTTATGGGTGGATAAGAAGAATACTATGCATAGAAATAATTCTATGGAACGATATCCAGATGTGAAAAGAGAGCATGATTTAGAAACAAGGAAGATTTTTCACGAAGCACAGTTGAAGATTTTTTTTTTTTTAAATAAGGCTTTCATGTGCAATGAAAAATTGGGATTCATCTTAAAATGAGAAACAAAATACGGTTTCTGGTTTTATCACATTTCTTAAAATTGTATTTTGGCTGAGATCACTATTAACAGTCTTTGCAAAAGATTTTTCCTCAAGTCACTGTTGTATTGTGATCTGACATTTATCTTCAACAAATCATTGTAAAAGAACTTGTGGCACTGTACCATTAAAGAGCTTTAAAAAAAAATCTCCACTATAGAATTAGGTCAATTTTTTCACCCTGTTCATAGCTGTTAGGCTGGCAGGCTTGCATGTAGGGTCTTGGATTCATTCCCCAAGGAACTGCAGTAGGTTCAGTCTGATTGGTAGGAATAGGAAAAGGATGATGTCATCTTCACTTAAAGACAAAACTAGAAGGAAATAGAATTTTGTTCCCATTATTGAGCTTGTGTTTACAGTAGTTGTAAAATATGACATATACTCTAAAATCTTTAGTGGATTGAATTTCATGCACAATGAAGCAGTTTAAAATGCAGTTGTGAGATGAGTATCTCTTGTTTAGCTGGCCCAGAGAATTTGTGTGCTATCAATGCACATGCAGACAAGAGGAGAGGTTTCCTTTAGTTTTTTTTTTTTTTAATTGTAATTATAGTAATTGTAGTAAAACAAGTAATATAATTTAGAAGAGTTTGGACATTCCCTAATTATTTGTATGGCTTTGAACCTGATATTTATATTCAAAATGTTGTAGAGCAGTATTTCATGAATCATTTCAAAAGGTGTAACACACTTTATAGCAATGAGGCTGATGCTGTCCTGTAGCCTGTTCCGCTGCAATACTGTGGAAAGAATAGTGAATTAAATTTTCTCTGTCTGGTGGTGTTTAACACTTCAAGGGTGGAATATTTATCTAAAATTCCTTCATCGTGTAACACACAAAAAGATTTTGGCTCTGTGTGTGAACCTTATAAATAAATACATGCTAGATGTCAAATAAGTTGCAGTTGGTTCCCTCTTGACGTTACAAAATCAAAAATATTAATTGCATATTAAAATATTTTTAGCCATTTTTTAATTGTTTGACAAAACTGGTAGTTTTAAGAACGTAATACAAATTCTTTGTCTTTCAAGATAGTTTTGGAAACATATGAGGCTAGGAAGTGAGCTCATCTCATAGTTTAGGGGAAAATATAGAAGAGTCATATTCAATTCTAACCTTATTTGATACGGCCTTATTCTGGAAAGCAAGGTGGAAGTAGAATCATAGCACCCATAAGTAGGGTTGCCAGGCCTCTGGTTTTCAGCTGGAATGCCTGGTTGAAAAGGGACTGTGGCAGTTCCGGTCAGCACCGCCGACTAGGCTATTAAAAGTCCGGTCGGCAGTGCAGTGGGGGCCTGGGACTAAGGCAGTCTCCCTGCCTGCCCTAGCTCCATATGGCTCCCAGAAATGGCTGCTAGGTCCTTGCGGACGGGCATCCAGGGAGGCTCTGCGTGCTGACTCCGCCCCTCGTGCCATCTCCGCAGCTCCCAAGGACCAGGAACCACAACCAATGGGGGCTGTGGCGGCAGTGCCTGTGGGTGTGAGGGCAGCATGTGGAGCCTCCCTGGCCTTCCATGTGCCTAGAGGCTGGAGGGACCTGGCTGCTGCTTCCTGGGAGCCGTGGTAAGCACTGCTGGGACCCCATACCCCCTCTTTCACCCCAGTCCTCTGCCCCAGCCCAGAGTCCCTCCCACACCCAAACTCCCTCCTGGAGCCTGCACCCTGCCAACCCTCTGCCCCAGTTTGGAGCCACCTCCTTCACCCAAACCACTCAATCCTAGCCCCCCCCCGACCCCCCCCCCAGTCAAAGCCAGCACCCTCTCACACTCCAAACCCCTTGGCCCCAGCTTGGAGCCCCTTCCTGCACCCCAAACGCTTCATTTCTAGCCCCACCCAAGAGCCTGCACCAGCAGCTGGAGTCCTCCCCCTGCCACCCCTCCCCCTGGCACCCTTACCCCAGCCTGGTGAAAGTGAGTGAGGGTTGGGGAGAGCAAGCGATGGAGGGAGAGGGAATGGAGCGAGTGGAGGCAGGGTCTCAGAGAAGGGACGGGGCAGGAGTATTCGGTTTTGTTTGATTAGAAAGTTGGCAACTCTGCTCATAAGCAGTTTTTCGTCTCAGATGAGGTGTGTATCTTCCCTATGAAACAGACAGGTCAGTTTCTTGAAAGTGAGAATCCCCTGAATGGGCACATTGGGTGAAGCAAAGCTTCTCACTGGGAAGCCTCAAAGAGCCTGATTCAGAACTGAAGTAAAAAAGGGCTTTGCTGCTAGTAGCCTACTTTTTGCTGTTGCCACTACTTAGCAGGTAGCTGAAACAGAACTGCAGTTTGGTCAATGAGGAGAAAATACAGCATTTCATTATGATGGTGAGTTTGTGACAGAAACTTGTGGCTTGTATAAGTGGAGGGAGGAAACTATGAAAAAGGGAATAGAGGAAAAAGATGGAGAACTGGGTGGACAGCTAGTGCCCCCTTTTGCATTTGAAGTAAAAAGACCTTGAATACTAAATAATGGCTTTGAAGTTGGGCTGCTATAGTTTCTTTTTCCCTCCTTAGAGGATGGTAATGGCCAATTAACTTCTAGGAATTAAGTGTATCTCAACATTCCCTGCCCAAAGGTGCAGGAAATCCTAGGTGACATACCCAGAGTAGGTCTCCTGTGTGCTAGGCTGCCATCCAAGCCACTGAGCTGCTGAAAAATGTTTGTTTTTAGCTGCGAAAAGAAAATATTTTGCGATTCTCACCCTCTAATTAGAATCTAGAATAGTTGCTCTTTCAGGTACTGCGAGAGAATTGCAACAGTCTTATTTAAAAAAGAATTGGATGGTTTTTTAAAAACAACTTTTAATATGTGTGTATTTTTCATTCAAATGATTTCTCCTTTGATTTACTTGAGCATCCCCTTCCAATAAGAAGTTTGTATAATTCTTGGAAAAAATCCCTTAAAGAATGAACAGTAGGATGTAAAAAAGACAGCCAGAAGAAGGTCATTATATGGCATACTCCTGAAAAACAGGAATTGTTTTACTTTATCTTTTTTTTTTTTTTTTTTTTTACCCTGAAGTGTGTTAAATTTCAATACAAAGATAAGAAATGTGACTTGCCCAGAATAATGTTGAAAGTGAAATGTAAATATAGACACCCATTTGAGAAGCTGATTTTTAAAAAAATCATAGTAATTGTGTATGCTCTGGTAGCTTATAAAAATGATACAAATATAATGTAGAACAAGAGTGTTCTGCTAAATTGTTGTACAGAGATGTGTGTTTATATTAGGCCAATAAAGATGCTCTGCTGGCTACATCTGCAGATACAGTAGCCGGTTGATCTAATGCAGTTTCTAAAGGCTTTCTATACAGGTGATGTCATCCTTTTAGCTCAGTTCCCCTCCCACTCTTTTTCCTCCTTATTAGATATTTCATCTTGCTGCGGAGCATCCAATCGATGGAAGCTTCTCCTGAGGGAGCTGCTGAGAAGCAAGCAAAAATAGTAGGAATTAGGACTCCAGCGTTCTGTCTTGCCGTATCCGTGGATGTATATTTTGTAGTGCATTATATAATTGTTTTAGTTAGAAAAGCTAGGTTTGGATTAACCATGGTATCTGGCTGATGCATTAGAATACTAAGCAACGCTGCAGAGTTGTAAACTCTGCATGATAAAATAGAAAGAAAAAGGTTTGGATTGCAGAGGTTCTGAGACATTTCATAGTGCAAACCTGTTAGTGTATACCCTGAAGCTACAATCTGGACACGAATTGAATCTTGCAGTTATGTTGGGCAAGCGTATAAAGAAGAAACTTTAATATCAAGGGTGTGGGATTCCTGAGTTGCCTAAGATGCAGAAGAACCTTTGGCAGTTTGATCTACAATATTAAAATGTGCAGTTTTGAAACCAGAAGATAAACCAGCCTGACCTGCATTTTAGTAGGAAAAGACTCAGAAGAATTCAAGTCTTGCCTTTTAGTATAATGTTACATTAATGTATAATTTTAATCCAGTTCAGAATTAATTCCATTCTACACCACCTTTCACTTGCATGCCTATTGCTTGGGGGAGCCTCTGGATATTTGTATTTGAAGAGCCAGGAGTACTGAAACATTCTGATTTGCATTTATGTGCTTGTTAAAACTGGAACATTTTTATAGGAATTGCTGCTGCTAACTCACTGCAACACTGAAAACTACTGAGATACAGTAGAAGCTGTAATCAAATTCATCAGTGTGAAAATCAAACCTGAGCAGTTGTGTGTGTATACATCCACTGCTTTGGTTTATGATTTACAAGGAGAATCTCATAAGGATTTTACTAAATAATTTTCCTCTCTGGCTTTTATCTGAGAGAGGAAACTTTCCTTCCCAGCCCAAGAAATGGCTTTTCTTGTTCGTTGTTATGCCAATTGTCTGCAGCCATGGGCCTCCAAAGTAAGTAAGGTTTTTTGTCACTAATAAATTCTCTCTGAATCATACTGACAAACATGGCATTGTTTTAATGTTTCTGATCTAAGAACTTTTCGAAACATCCTTCGTGCTGTTCTGCATGCGATGTTGCACTCAACGATCCCAAAAGAATAATCCATGCATGATGCCCAAAAGGGCAGAGGAATCTTGAAATCTGAAAATCAATATATTAATAGTATATAGATTAAACGGTTGTGTAAAAACACGTGTTTTTTAAGCCACAGAACTTGAATTTTAGGTCTACAGTGTGTACTGCAAATATTACTAAAATATGACGCTTATAGGCTTGGTTCTGACTGCTTGTGCATATTGTTAACTGGAAAAATATTGATATTCCTATACACCAAAGGGTTTAATTTTCAAGATATATTACGCTGTGCTATTGCTTTCTGAGATTTAGTATTGGACAAATGGTTAATTCAGTAGCTGGGCTGTGTATTTACATATAACAACTTCAGATGATAATAATAATTTTGATGTAAATTTCAAAATGCAGATTTTATGTGTAACTGTTTATTTCTTTTAATGGAGATAATGTAAACCAAGAATACCTAAGCAGACAAACTTGTCTTGAGGTGAATCCTTTAAAGACATTAACTAATATAGTACCTGTGGGTTCTTTTTCAAAAAAAAATTACTCCAATTGCTTGTGTTTTATTAGCTTTGCTGGCTGCCAGGGCTGAAGTAAGGCAGTTCCTATATCGGAGCTGACTACCAACAGCCAGAGGCTAGATGTGTAATTATTATTATTTTCCCCTATATCCTATTTCTATTATAGGAGAACCTAGAGGTCTATGTCAAGATGGGGACTGGATTGTGCTAGGTGTTGTACAAACATGTATGAAGATGGGGTGAAATCCTGGTCTTATTGAAGTCGATGGGAGTTTTGCCATTGACCGGATCGGCAGGTAGTGATCAGTCTATAGGGAGTTGATTTATCACGTCTAGTCTAGACACGATAAATCAATCCCTGTGTGCTCTCCTGTCGACTCCGGTACTCCACCGCTGTGAGAGGTGCAGGTGGAGTTGATGGGGGAGCGGCAGCAGTCGACTCACCACCATGAAAATGCAGTGGTAAGTCGATCTAAGTACATCGACTTCAGCTATGCTATTCTTGTAGCTGAAGTTGCATATCTTAGATCAACCTCCTCCCTCCCCCACAATTATAGGGCTAAGTTGCATATAAAATGTGGGAGTGGACAAGAGAGGTATACAATTAAGTA
This sequence comes from Dermatemys mawii, assembly GCA_007922305.1. NCBI lineage: Eukaryota > Metazoa > Chordata > Testudines > Dermatemydidae > Dermatemys > Dermatemys mawii. Next base: position 7,826,829 of record ML677358.1, read on the forward strand.
TATACAATTCTTATATATGTTACATTTTTATCTAATTATTTTTCTATGTCAACGTAAAGGCAAATGGAAATTCATTCTGTTTTAGCACCTAGGTGCTGCAGGTGTGAAGTACCTCAGAAAATCAGGCCACCTTTATTTATGTTCCCAAGTATGGATCTAGGCCCCTAACCTTAATGCTTAAGGGCTTGTCTTCATGTACAGTGCCTAAAGAAGGATTTTCTTTTAGGATTTTGGCCTAACCAAGACAACATCGATAATGATGCTTGCTCTTATACAATCTTTTGTGGAAAACTTGGGGATCCTAAAAGAACAGTTGCACTGCTGCATAAGTACTGTTGATGTTACCAAAAAGGCTGTAATAATGTTAATCTGGGTACTGGTGAGTCACTAGCTTGTGTAACTGAAACAGTGTAAAAGTATGACTAATAAAAAAAAAATCTCATATGTAAATACACAATGAGAGTAGTACACTGTAAGAAATTGAATAGCATAGGCAAATGTAAAATAGTCCATGCAAGCTAGTATATTGTCTAGGTAGTCACCAGAAAAAAGATGTATTGTGAATTTGTGCAAATTGCATGAGGATTCTACAGGCCATGCTTTTCCTTTATATAAGTTCCTATAGAAAGTATTGCTTAAAGCCCTGCAGGTTATTTTATGACTGTCTGAAAGGGATCACTGCCTCTGTGCAGGAAGATGGTGGTGGTTCTTTGTATTTCACGAGGACCTTGCAGTTAGGGATCATGACCCCATTGTGCTGTACAAACACACAACAAAAATATGGTCTGTGACCTAAAGACTTTACAGTCTAAGTAAAAGATGAGACAACAAACAGATATGGGCAGCATTAAGAAACAGTGATTCTGAAGATCATGATAAGTAGTGGTCATGGCACACCAGTTGTGTAAGCAGAAGTATCCCAAGCTGTATTCCTGCTCAGGATGGAAAACATTTTCAGTGCCCTGGCCAGGCAAGAAAAAACAAAATAACCCAACAATGAGCTGTGCTCTCTTCACCCCTCCTGGAACTGGCCCTGTGTCATCTAAATAATATAGAGTTTTTAATAAGAAAGTTTTAAGGAAAGATTTGAAGGAGGACAGGGAGCTGGTTTTGCATATGTTTACATAGAACTACTCCTGTAGATAATGGGCGGCAGAAAAGAAAGGTTCTGTCATATTATGTTAAAAGTAAATATTTGTATTATAAAAAATGAGACATCTTAAAGAAATCTTTTAGTAATTCTTTGAAGCTTGTCTTTGGAATTCCTTCCACTTTCTCAGTGTCTTGGATGTGTGTATGCTTTTTCGTATAAGACTCTTAAACATTGACACATCATGAAGTCATTATTAGAGAATTCTAAAATTCATAATTTGAAATGTCTTGTAGCATGAAAAATGATATGCATGCCATAACAATTTTAAAAATATTAAAATACATATGCATATTACTACATGCAATATATTTCTTACAGATAATATGCTTTTGGAAGATGTGCATGTCTTGTCCTGTTTTGTACAGGTCTAAAATATTTAAATCCTGAAGGAGGAGGTCTGTTACATTTACAATTCCAGATGTTAGCTGTCTGATTAGAGTTTAAATTAAATCTAATAACATTCCTTGCACTTTACTGTAGGCATAACAAAATCAAATTCTAGTGTGTGGAACAGTGAGTACAATGGTTATAGCACAGGACTGGGAGCCAGAACTCCCAAAAAATCGGCTTCTATAAATTAGATATCATTTTGTACTGTAGACGTACCCTAAGTTTATGTCTAAATGAACACATACTGTCTGACAAGCTCCAAGATACCACACTTTAACAGTCCATGTGGACAGTTGACTAAAAGTTCCCTCAAGCACACTGACCTGTTGTGGGGTTGTAATAGCAGTTGGTCAAAGCGTACTAGGGAACTTTTAGTGCACCTCAGTAGGATCTACACCTGCTGGAACGCTATAAATTTACATCTGAGCTTGCTGTGTAGTAAGTGCTTGTGTAGACATGCCCTTAGCTTACCCATCAGTAAAATTAATTAAAGCAAATGTATTATGTCCCAGGCCTGTTTCAGTCCACTGGATTAATCTTTGAGACCTTCAGCAGAAAAAGTTTTTATAATTACAAGTTGTTATTTTCTTCGTGAATAAAGGAATGCAAGCACTTGATTCCATGTCCTCCTTCTGTCAGCTACTATATTTGATTATGTGAAAAAGTAATCTTAATATTATTTCTGGATTTGTAAATGTCTTTAATGAAGAAGATATAATTGACCCACTGGCTCTCCTTTTTTCCCTACTTCATTTCAGTTCTTACTCCTCTGAGTTTTGCCCTTTCCAGTCTCTTACATATCCCATTCTCTGATAATTTCAAATCCAATTTTTTTTAGCTACAACACTCTACTCAAGACTCTGGGGCCATGTTTTCCATTCTGTGTTGCTTCTCACTAGTGCTATGACTTTCACTTTTGCTTTCCCTCTTATTGGTGCCCTTTCCATATATTTTGGCATTGCCTCCAGCATCTCATAAGTTTGACCCCTGGTGGTCTTTCCCTTCATGGATTTTTTTTTTTCACCTTATCCTCTTCAATGGAAGGTTTGGCACCTGGTAGACCATGTACTTGGTTTATGGAGGGATTGCTACTGGAAGCACTACCTCTTCATGGAGTCAGCAGATGCTTTTAATGGCTGCTGAGTATACTTCATTGTGCAGTGCCCCGTCCACTTGCTCTTTACACCAGTTGACCCTTGAGCAGTCTGAGGATGACCTTCAAGTGTCCTGTGGGTCAGCTTAAGAGGAGTTCTGCTTTACTTCACTAGAAATAAACTCCCTTTTCTAAAATAAATGTACATAGTGTGACCCACAAACCATCTGTAAAATTGTTTTTTTTGTTTATTCCTTTTTGCTCAGTGCTTTAAAACAATTCAAGTTAAAATGGTATAGTATAGGGTAGCTGTCCAGTTACTGAAGAAAATTGTAACTGTCCTTATGCTCATGCTTACAATACTATGGCAATTAGCAAAGGCAGAGAGTAAACCATGGCAAATATGCAGAGAGCATGTCTTATTTTCTCATCAGAAATTTCTGACTCCAACAAATTTCTGGGATAGTATTTTGCATTTGTGGTCTGAGTGGGTTGACAATCAAAAACAAACATTTTGATCGCTTTGTTTCCTTCATCTTTCGTAGATAAGAAACATGTTCTCATGTTCTAAATGTATTTTTGTGTATTTTTGTTAAAACTTTGTATACCATTTAAATTTAATCACCATCTGCATTTATATGCATATTTTTAAGCATATGATTCGTGTGTCACTTATATGCATGGATTTCTTCATGAATCAAAAGAAAATGTAGATGCTGGATTTGTATGTCAACTCTGTTTACATAACTAGGGTCTTTTAAGGGCTTCATTTTGCAAAGGGACAAGACCTTGACTGTGAAATAAAATGTTAAAGACAATCTATCACTTGAGAATTATTGTATTTGCATTACGATTTGTGCATGGTTATAGATGTATATAAATGCATTACTGTAGCTGATTGTCACTTGCGGGTTATTATGGTGAAGGGAGCCATGAAGTGAAGATAAGTTGTGTCAGCCTAAGGATATGTGAAGAGAGGATATGTGAATATTATCTCCATAATATTGTGCCAAACAGTGCATATCAGAGTGTCATAAATTATTTAACAAATGTAAAACTTTTGAAAAGGTAAGTTTAGAATTTCACATGCCTGGGATACTGTTATCAAAATGAGAAATTCTCAAACACAGAAAATTGCTGTATGCTACCTGGCTAACTGAGCTTTAATGATTTATGCGACACAGATTCCCTGTAAAATTCATAAATAGTTTTAATATTAGTTGCCAATAAGCTTGTATTTTGCTACAGTGTTTTTAGACAAATGTATGTTCTTTTCATCATGTGATATATTTATTTTTAGTGGCAATTGAGGCCAGAAAAGTTGAACCTCTAGAGAATCCATCGAGTTTCCTTGCATGCTCCACTTGCCATATTATGACAAATTTAGGATTTTGTTCTGCATATCATTGTAAGTGGATCAGAGGACTGTTAATTCATATTAGCTGACAATTCCTTCAGTATAAAAAGCACAACACACATTTTCATGTGAGCTGTCAGTATTATGGAGCTTTCATTGATACTTACTGGCAGTTTTTTTGCATTGAAGTAAAAGATAGTGAGAGAAAGTTAAGTAAGTAAATAAGTAACATGCTTAGCAGTGTCCTGGGAAGAAGGGAGGGATAGCTCAGTGGCTTGAGCATTGGCCTGCTAAACCCAAGGTTGCTAGTTCAGTCCACAAGGGGACCTGTTAGGGATATAGGGCAAAAATCGTTGGATGATTCAGTTGGGGATTGATGCTGCTTTGAACAGGGGGCTGGACTAGGTTATCTCCTGAGGTTCCTTCCAACTCTGATATTCTATGACTTAAAGCATCACAGTGAAGTCATCTATAATTTAGACGTACAAAAGCCAAATTAAAATTGCATTACATGTCTGGTTTAAGCCAACATCAGGATCTAGTTTGAAACAATGTCCTTACCTCATCCTGTTGTACCTAGGCAACTATAATGCATTTTTGAAGCTTCTTAAAAGTATTATCTTACACACTATATAAGCCACAAAGGGCAGATTTAAGACTCAAGATCGTGGGTTTCTTGGGTTTAGAACAATCTTTTAATGTTATTTTGATGTCTTTTGTGTCAGTTTCCCTATATTTTTACACTGAAAAGAGTCAAATGAATTTTTGTGTCTCAAGACTCATTCCAGTGCAGATTCTATGGATAAAACTGAAATATCTGAAAATGAAAATTTGGTACTGAAAAATATTGATATGGTTCTTAACTATATTGCATACATGTGTCTAATAGTAATAACAGTTTGATGAATAGGCATGGAATACTGTCAGTGAGACTAAACAAACAGAAGTTTTTGAACACACAGATATGTTTGCTAATAGCATTTATTGAAATCTTTAAATTAAAACCTATGTAAAATATGTATGCAATTTCATCGACTTTTTCTGCATGACAAACTATTGGCTTTTTAAAAAATTTATTATGATTCTGGGGCTGCTGGAAATAACGTATGCACCAGACCCTCGCTAGAACGTGTGTCTATATAATGCGAATTTGGATATAATGCAGTCACGGCCATGGATCCCAAAATAGAATGTGGTCACAAAAATAGAATTTCATTTTAACACGGTCCCCACTATAATGTGGTACTTGGCATGGATCCCAAATGCTGCGTTCTAGCGAGGGTCTGGTGTATTTGAGTCTTTAGTAAGCTAATATGATGTACTCACTTGAGTTTATCTGTGTCACTGCCATCATCTGATGGGTGATAGATTTCCTCAAGGATTTAATTTGGAATGGTCTGACTTTCAGTAAATAGAAAATGAGCATACATGTTATTACTTAACCTCAGAAAGTCTCCTTTTACTTAAGGTGTTTGAGGACCTGTGTTCCTTAAGCAGAAATTCAGTGTTATTTATGATAGCTTGTGTATAAATAGCTAGCTGATGACTGATGTGTGTAGGAAATATGACTAAGTTCATGCTTCAAGTTTCATGCATGCCCAGATGTCCTCCTGGTGTGTCAAAGTAGCCATCTTTGTTTCTCCTTTCCCACTAACCAAACTCCAGTCACATTTTTAAGAGTTGCTTTTTCAGTGATGAAAGATTAATCAGCTACCTCAAGTATTTTCCTGGAGAGGGATCAAGAAGCAGTGTTGTGGTTCCACTCTTAAGAAACATGAACCAGAATTAATTTATATGAAGCCCTGGCATAGAAGCAGCAAAGAAATACAGGCACCTTTCTGAAAACTGTAAAGTTATGTTTTCTGGATTCTTATGAGTAGCTGGTAGAAGTGATATATTCATCAGCAGGATAAAGGAGAAGAAAGAATGCTTAACTTACTAGTGCCAGCAAAAATCTTTTGAATATTTAGAAAAAAGGGAATCAGTATGTTGGGAACAAAGTGGCTAGAGCCTGAGGGAACTCAGGAGAGAAGAGATTGAGGAGAGGATATTTGCCTGAAAAATGAATAATTGCACCTACATTATATGAAAAAAACCTAATGCTGTTGGTGTTCTAAACTGGTGATTGAGAAGAATAAAATTTTAGAGTGATGGTGTAGATCTTAAGCTATGGAAGCATAGGCCAGGGTGAGCCTTGTAGGAGATGGTGAGGTAAAAAATAGAATTAAAGTAAAATTAAATATCCTGTTACACATTACACATGAAAATAGATAAATTGAAGTTGCAGTTGGAATAATAGGGGTATAATTGGACCATAAAAATATCTAGCAACTAAATCATCAGCATACAGAATTTGCAAAAGGTACGGGCAAAAAGGAGCAAAGAGTATGGAAATATTGGTGAGGAAAGAGAGGCTGCACAGAGAAATTACATAAACACTTAGTCTGAAATATCAGTCTAACTACTGAAACATCAGTAATTATGCTGTGTCAGCCATAATTAGCCAGGTGAGTCTTGAATGTTACAGATCAAGGCTGTTGGATAACATATTGGAACATCCTTTTGTATATAAGAGAACCTTTAAGAAGGCTGAACCTTTGATCATGCGGCATTAAAAATCTACAGTTATTGATTGTGATAGCAATTCTGCTCTGCTTCTAAATGCATACTAATTTATGCAGTTTATTGTCCAAGTTGCATTGGAATCTCTTCTGGACATAATCCAAAAACCATAACCAAAACCAAGGGTGATAAATAAGGTTGATGTTTGGAAGTATCTAGAATTTAGTACTAATATTGGAAATGAAATTCTTGTGAGGTTAAATACTATAAGAAACACTTTTTTGACTGAAGACTTCTTCTGGGGAAATGCTGATTTTCTTATAGGAATTAACTAAAGTATTGGAAATCTACACTCAAATTTCTTATAAGAGATTAGAGGCTTTTTTGACTGGCTCTCAGTTTGAGACCATGGGATACCAGTTTCAAAACAAAAATTCAGACAAAACTAAATATACAATAAAGGTTTCTAAATAACGGTCTCAGAGAAAATAACTCACAAGTCAAAAATAAGGGGGTTGAAAGGATACAGTGACCATAGCTGACATATGGGAACCAGTAGTTAAACTTAGAAGGGATTTGATTGCTCTGATTTAGTTGTTCATTTCAGACATCTTTCCTGTTCAGCAATGCCTCATTAACTAATCTAAAATTAAGCAGAAGTTATCTGCAACTGACCAGTTATAGCTTTCTAAATTTTTGCTCTGAACATTAACTATGAAGTACATAAGAAAATAAGAATGGCTGTACTGGGTCAGACCAAAGTCCATCCAGTCCAGTATTCTGTCTACTGACAGTGACCATTGCCAGCTGCCCTGGCGTGAGTGAACCTAACAGGTAATGATCAAGAGATCTCTTTCCTGCCATCCATCACCCCCCTCTGACAAACAGAGGCTAGGGCACCATTCCTTACCCATCTTGACTAATAGCTATTAATGGACTTAACCTCCATGAATGTATCCAGTTCTCTCTTAAACCATATTATAGTCCTAGCCTTCATAGGTAAAATTGTTATCCTTTTTTTTTTTTTTTTTTAAAAAACACCTTAAGTGTAATGGAAGTTGAGAGGCAGCATTTCCTGAATCTCAAAGATTAGCAAACGTGATCACTCTTGGAGCTATAAGTGCATGTCTTAACAGTAGACTACTTTAATACATCTTTACCATGTTTGTCCGCACTGGGTATTTTTGAAAAATTTTGCACTGGTATACAAACCAAGTAATTTTTTACACTGATGTAGTAAATATACATTAGAGATTTGTACTGGTGGTGGTGATGCGGCTGGGGGGCCGGGGGGGGGGTGGTAGAATAATATATACAAGCCCTAAATCGATGGTGTATACGAGCTTCTGATAAGCTTTGCCATCCTTTCCCCTCTGTTGCGTAATTTTTAACCTCAATATTATGTCTTAATATTACCTTTTTTTGGTAATAGTTCAGGGATCTTCACAGAGGCCAATGTAAACTCCCATCCTTAAGCCAAGTATGAAAAATGTAGCTACAGGGCTAAAATGAAAGATACCAAGGAATAATAGTAAAAGGTCAGTACTGCTTCACCATCAGACACCAGAACAGAATGTAATATTTCTGTCTCTGAGGTTGACACTAGCAATATATCCTGTCTAGACAAACTAGCAATATACATCTGTGCAGGGGTCCAGCAACATTGGTTAAGAAATGTTTTCAAAGAATCTGAGGTGCAAAAAGTGAAACCAAGGGTTTGGTGCATGAACAATTAATTTGCAGCAAGCTGAGCTGTGAATCTGCCCCATGGACCCTGCTGATGTGCATTAACAGTTTGTTAATGTGCTTTAAGCTAGTCCTGTTCAGAATCTTTTTCCCATTCAGCATCAGTCACCTGTAATTCATTCTCCCATTTAGATTTAACTTTAGACAAGTAATGTGCAGTGGCTAAAACCCACTGAGTATATTTTCCTTGCTAGTTGTATTACTGGTAAGTTCTCCAAGAATATTCCTTCAGTGATATCTCACTACAGTATGTATCCTAATGTGGTTAATAAGGTGTGCTGCTAGCGATATAACATAAAATGTCAGGTGATGCTATTTTTATACAGATAATATGACTTTCATAAAACACATCAAACAATGTAATATATTTAAATATTTTGTATATTAATAAACAAAGATAGCAATGAGCTTTGAAGTAATTCAAAGAGGGAATGTTTTTTCCCTTTCTATTGTGACACAAGAAGAGGACAGATCACATCTCCAAGGCAAATGTTTCTATTCTCTATCCTTGAGAAGGAAAAGAAATAGAAACATAATTCTGAAAAAAGCAGACTTCCTAGACAGCAACTTCTGTCCATTATCTTTTGTGATTTATGTGGTTGCTCTCTATCTCTTGCCTAGCCGGGCCTCACCATCCACACTGCTATTTATATCGTGCTAGCTGGGAGTGTAATGTCTATACAAGGGGGGAGGGGGCGGGGGACTTTTTGGCCCAAGGGCCATATCGGGGTTGCAAAACTGTATGGAGGTCCGGGTAGGGAAGGCTGTGCCTCCCAAACAGCCTGGCCCCTGCCCCCTATCTGCCCTCTCCCACTTCCCGCTCCCTAACTGCCCCCCTCAGAACCTCCAATCCATCCAATTGCCCCCGCTCCTTGTCCCCTAACTGCCTCCAGAGACCCCCACACCTCTAACCACCCCCAGGACCCCACCCTGTATCCAACCCCCTCCCCAGCTACCTGTCCCCTGACTGCCCTTCTCAGAATCGACGACCCTTCCAAACTCCGCTGCTCTCTCCTTGTCCCCTGACTGCTCCCTCCTGGGACTCCCCCCCCCCCCCGGCCCTAATCACCCCCAGGACCCGACCTCCTATCCAAACCCTCTGCTCCCTGTCCCCTGACTGCCCTGACCCTATCCACACCCCTGCCCCCTGACAACCCCCCCAGGACTCCCACACTTATCCAACTCCCTGTGCCCTGACTGCCCACCGAGACCCTCTGCCCCTTATCCAACTCTCCAGCCCTCTTACCACTCCGCTCAGAGCAGTGTGTCTGGCTCTGGCCAGACACATTCCCACGCTGATCAGCAGGAGCACACAGCTCCGCTCCCCGGAGCACCATTTGCCTGGTGGCGTGGCTCTGTGGGAGGGAGGATAGCAGGGGAGCAAGGAGGGGAAGCCTCCCCATCTGGGAGCTCAGGGGCCGGACAGGAGGGGCCCGCGGGCTGGATGTGGCACGCGGGCTGTAGTTTGCCCACTGCTGGTCTATATTCTACCCACTACTAAAGGGGCAGACGAACCTGCAAGTGACTTCGCTACTGGCAGTAAATGCTGTCTGCATTGCTGCCAACCAGATAGATGAGGTGGTTAATTACTTTGAAATGGTCTGATCTTTTAATGAAAAATACTTAATACAGCTGACTGTCTTCATGTCTTGGTAAAATCTTCAAGTGGAAAAATTTCTGATTACTTTTAAACTAAAAAGAAAGTGTGTGCTTGCCTCTCTCTCACTCTCACACATGGGTCAAAGTAACAGGAGTGCTGTTTCTCCAGATTTCTCCCTTTCTTCTTGGCTCGTTTGATGAAGACTTGCCAGACAAGGGAATCTGATTTGAGAATAATAGGAAGATCTGGTGTCAGATAGGGGAGTTTGTTGGCCTTCCTGCCAGTAAATGGAGTAATAAGTGCACATCTTGAGGGGAGAAAAAGATGGCCCTGCTGGGAGTATCCTATTTATCACTGCATTTCTAGTGGAATGTCCATGTCTTTTAAGCTTTTTCAGTTGGAATGTACCTTCATCAATCATGAGTAATGTGACCATCCCAAGCTTATGTGGCTAAAACTTTTATGCCATGTTATGCAGCCAAATATTTACTCTGAGTGCATATGTACTCACAAACACATGCCTTTTATGCACATTCATATAAACATATATAGAGGATACCGGAAATTATGATGTCAGATATTTTATTGCTTCAGCTTGGAATGGATAAATTACTCACAACTTTTGAGAACACAGATGAACTATGCACATCAATCAAATGAATTAAAATAAAACATTTCTTCTCCACCACATCATCACTGGTTTGAGCACCAGACTGAAACTCAGGAGACATGGGTTCTATTTCGAGCTCCACCACTAGCCTGCTGGGTAACTTTAGGCAAGTCACTTAACCTCTGGTTTTCAGTTTTCCCATGTGTAAAATGGGAACAATGATGCTCCTTTGTCAGGCACTTGGAAATCTACTTATGAGAAGCCCCATGTAAGACCTTAGTATTATGATGGTGGTGATGACTTATTTCATTAGGTTTGACTTTTGGTAATAAAGCTTTATGCTTGCCAGCTTGAATGCCCACTTTTCCCCCCACTACTATAACCACAAACTAAATCATGAATGGGAAAGTAAATATAAAAAAACCCCTATTTCCTTTTTATAAACTTACTCAAGAAGACTGTCTCCAAGAGTTAAGAATTATTATTACCCACATATTTTACAAAGGAAAATTAAGAATATTTTTAATGTTCTTAATCATAGTATGAAGACTGTTTTTCATATCCTCTTCCTCCCATTAGAATGATTCCAGGAAAAGAAAATTATGACTAGTCTTTAGAAAACTCTCTTTCAAAAAACCTATTTTACTTTACCCAGTGGATTATGGTAATTTTTAATGTCTGGTGTCTCAGGACTTCTATGAAAATGTACATTACACTTCAGTGGTAAGCTTTAGAATCACTCTTTTCTAACTGAAGAATGAAACCATTTGTAGCCTTAATGGATCACAAGATGTCACACCATAAATGTTTCAGTGGTCCAGGATTAAATAGTGCCCATCTTGTATCTTAGATCAGTGTGATTTTGATGACAGAGATCAAGTCCACATTGGGAGTGTGGGGTAGGAATCTTTTTTACAGGTTGGATCAAGAAAAATAAAAAGGTGGTCTATTCAGCGTTCTAGTGAATAGTCCAGGGTAGGAATATTGGTGGTCAAAGCACAGATCTTTGAAATCTAAGATGCACGGTAAATGCAATTTGTAATGTGGATGTGAAATTTATTCACGGATATCCCCAACATGTATGAGATACAGCACAGACTTTTACAACAGAACCCAACTAATTTACATTACTGAAATGAAAATTTGGGGAATAAACAAAATAATACAGCAAGGATACCACATCTCAAAATAGTTTGTTCATTTGTTATGTCAATTGTGGTTTAGTCTCAATTATTTAATGGTTCGTAATATACCAAAACCACACTGTAATAGGTGTTATAAAAATAGTGCAATAATAATATGAGACTTCACTATAGCATTTACTATTAAATATTTGCTGAGAAGTATGAAGAGACACTAATGTTTTATGCAGAATACTTATCAAAATGAGCACAAATTAAGTTAGTTAAATTTAAATGTTGTCTACATCCCTCACTTCCCATACATTCTAATGATACAAAACTGAAGAGTATTGTTTTAGTTTAGAACTAGAGATTAGTATTTTTATTTAAGGAACTAATCACTGATGACCATTATTTGAGCTTTGATGTAAAGGAAAGGTAGAAGACCTGTCTAATGCTTTTGTCATTAAATATAGATGCTGAAACTAGTTTTGTAATGTTGTTAGTGCTGTAAGGATAGCAATATCATACCATCATATTTGTGGTTGTACTTCTATCTAAACTATGTTCCTGAAGCTTAAAAAAAAGAAAAAAAGAAAAAGAAAGTGTCAGTACTCAGTAAAGATTTTATTTTATCAAATTCTTTATTGCTGGTGCAGGAATGATAATTGAAACTGAAATACAACTGTTCAGGTACCAGGAACTGTGAAATCATGCTGCTAGCAGGATGAGCAATTGGAAATTTTGTTCTGTCATTAGGATGTTTGTACAAAAGAGGATGTTTTGTAACTGATTATGAGTTTGCTAATCCTGATAATGAAGATATTTCAGTATTACTTACGTAAAATTAATGAGATTAAGTATTTCAGTAGATTGTAAGAAAATGTCAGTGGGTGAAATGACTGGGCAGTTTATCATTTGCAACTCTATTCAGTAGGGAAGAATAAATATTTTATTTAAAAAAAATTCTTTAAATTTGAGTAAGTTTTGTGGTAGATTACTTAAATTCTGAAAAGTGTATCTGGTTTCTTAAGACTCAAATGTTTCTATATACAAACGTAAATCTCTCTCACTCGCACCCAATGTCAGGAAAAGGAGTGAAGTATTTTCAGTAATAATATAGAGAACAGTAGATCGAATCAGTTTATAAAATATTCATCTTATAAAGATATGTAGTGAATGTATAGAGCTAGATCTATCTTTCAAATTAGTTACTTTAAAATCCAAAACACAGTTTTGAAAAATGAATAAAGTTTAAACTTTTTTTAATACAGTACCTAAATTTTAAGCGGTCTTTCAATATGCTTAATCTTGAAAAATATTGTACATATCTTCTAAAGATCTCTCATCTTGGATTAACAGATGATGTGAATGACAAATAATTTTCTTCCAGAGTCTGTCTGCAGCATGTTGGCTTTTATTAATGCATTGAAAAAATGTGTGCAAGTAAAGCACACAAACATAGTATCAGTCTTTTCTGCTTCTCCTAGTTTGTGTCCTCAGTGCAGCTGGTTTGCTTAAAAAGGGAAAGTTCTGTGACTTCGTTATTTATTTGTCTTTAAATAACATTGAGAAAAACAAGAAATTTAGCTTTCAACAGCATGATTGAGCTCCATACAGAATCTCATCCAGTTGTCCTTGCCTGGTAGCCTGAAGCTATGATGTGGAGCCCTGAGGATGCCAGGAGTATAAAAAGAAGTTAAAACATTGTAGAGGCATCTACAGTATTCAACATAAAAGGGTAAATCAAAATAAAATATAGAAACCTAATGGTAAAACAAAATAACCCCCCCAAATCAAGCAGAGACATCACTGTTGAGTGATGGGAAGGCACGTTTCTCCTAGCAGCTGCCTAGTGTTTCTGCAGCACTGCATCCCCTGAGATTTAGGTCAGGTGTTTCCTTTCAGTTGCAAACTATAAGGCTATGTCTGTGCTAGGAAGCTTCCTGGAATCATTACAGCAGAATAACTATTCCATGTTGTAATTATTCCAGAATAAAATCACTTTCATTCCTGCATATAACGCACATGCAGGGGAGCTATCCCAGAATACCTATTCTGGGAAATTTCCCTGTGTAGACAAACTCTGAGACTTCCTCATTGGTAAGGACAAGATAGCTCGCTATTAGTTTTACCTCTTTATTTAAAACACGGCCCAAGTTAGTAGTGATTGTTAGCTATTGTATAGTCTGAGTAAGGGTGCATGTCACAAAAACAAATCCCAAAACATAATAATTGAGGCCTTTGTCATCAGTCTCAGCAGGGAGGCCAGAGATTTAAGGGATTTTTTCAGAGGCACAAAGGGGAATTAACAGGCCACAGAGGTCGGCAACATGTCCATCATAAAAATGTTGAGGTATTTGGCATTGTCAGAGGGGCAGGGGGAACGCTCACCTTGGGCAGCTCAGCTCCCCCTGCAAACAGCTACCTGTCCCTGCTCTTGCTCATTTGTAGATCTCTATCTTTTTGAATAGAGGTGCAGATCTCTTTGGAAATCTTAGTCATAGTCTGCGGACCCCAGGTAACCACTGTTCTATGAAGATAACAGGCTTTCATGAACCCATTAGACATAGTCTGTGGACCCCCAGTTTGAAACCACTGACCAAAGGATCAAGTTGTTAATGATCAATGATAAAGTTTTGTTTATAATAGCACAAATTCATTGTTGCTTTGTTAAATTGTTAACTGGAAATTTCTAAAGAGGTTGTTATTGTAAACAGAAGTATATAATGCACACAAAACAGATTTATGTGCACCCAACTTCTCAGACAATAACAAGGCTATAATATGTTTTATCTGGACAGAACTAAACCTTTCCGTTCTTTACTGCGTCTCTTTCATTTGCAGACCAAATGAAGGGTCAAGCAATCTCTTCACAGACAATCTCCTGGTGGATAACATCTCATATCATGAAAGCATACGAAATAGCACAAACTATGCTTCCATATGGAGGGACGAGTTCATTGCATGAGAGCTCAGGCGACGTCAATAGCATTTCTAAATGACATTTCTGTATTGGACGCTTGTAAGGCAGCCACTTGGTCCTCTGTGCATATTTCAAACTGCTACACCACTAGAGCTGCATCCAGATCAGATGCAAACTTTGGGACAGCAGTCCTGCAGTCCTTCTTTAAATAGACTCCGAACCCCGTCTTCTGCAAATACTGCATCTGAATCACCCACATAGAAGAGACAACTGCATCTATTTGAAGAAGAAAAAACAGTTACCTGTAACTGTTGTTCTTCGAGATGTGATGCAGATATGTATTCCATGACCTGCCTTCCATCCCCTCGGCATTGAGTCTGCACTTCTGACATTTGGTGTGAAGGAACTTAGGGGGTCAGAATTGTGCTGCTCTTATAGAGCCAGGGGAAGGACTAGGGCAAAGTTCTCCAGCTGTGGGGCGCAGGGTGCGCACACTCCTATAGACTACATGTGATTGCATCACATCTCAAAGAACAACAGTTACAGGTAGGTAACTGGTTTTTTTTTAATGTTGACCTTTTTATTAACCAGTTCTCTAAAAATTACTTTAAAGAAATCAAGGTCCATTGGAAAATATTCTTTAATTTCTATTATATAAATTTCCCTGCATGATTTTTTAAAAAAATCTTGGAATAAATAACTTGCATTTTATTTCTGTAAAAATCATCTGATGTCCAGTTCAGAAACCAAAATAGTATATCATCTTTGAAAAGCTCACAGTAGAGAAATATTGTTAGTCTTTTTAATGGTTTCTCTCCTTTCATTAATGACAAATGTTTGCTTTTATATTAGTAGGGGTAGCTGAGTAGCACATATGGTTAAATGAATAATTTAGATGGAAGCCTCACTTCATATACCGAGCAAATAGCCACAATGCCATAAAATATCTGAGCCTTGAGATAAGATAGAAATAAGTTGTTTTCATGGAGGAGCCATGAATGTCCACTTTCCTATAATGTGGAAAGCATATTGCATCTGATTTATCATGTAAGAAGCTGTCTAAAGACTGAACAAAACCAAGTCTGTTCAGTAGATTGGTTTCTGCTGTACATCACTAATGCTGTGTTACGTTCTTATGGAATAGAGTGGTAGTTCTGTTTGTGAGGTTATGGTTAAGTCTGTCAACACTTTTACAATAAATTATCTCTTTTTTAAAGGCCTTTGGTTCTGAATGCTTTAGGAAGCTAATTTTTGCAGTTATGTCTTCACAATTGCATAAATATTTATGTAAAAACTTAGCAGACCATAAATATTTGTCATCTAGAGTCTGTGGTGCTATAAGAAATATTTAATTTCCTAAGGACTTCTAGAATCTGGATTTGTTGTGCATGGCTCCCATAAAGTGTGGATCTGTAGTGGCCTAAAAAAGCTTTGACACAACACACAGTTTTTGGGTCAATCATTTTTTAAAAAAGTCTCTAATAGGTATCTACATAGGAACCAATAACATCAACAACTGTGCCCTTGCTATTATGCAGGAGGATACCAGTTTTAAAAAGCTGGTAGTCATTTGTTAGACTAAGGTGTCCTAATTTGCTGCAATGAATGTCCCTGCTTGAGAAAATGATTTGGAGGGAATTTTCCTTCTCCTTTTGGACTTTACCTTTTTGAAAAACTAAAGGGAAAGTAAACTTGACTGAAGTCATGCAGTTAACAATAACTAAAATTGTTAACTGAACCACAAGAATTTGGTAAGGTCAATTACAAAATCTATCATAGTAGGACTGAATATTGAATTTGAGAGAGTTTATAGCAGTTGTATCGCAAATTTATCTTGATTACAGTACAAACTTTATAGATTTTATTGTTTTATTCAGTACCTTGCTCATGCTGTGATTCCTCTTCCAGTGATAGGTAAGCATTTTCCTTGTAGCTCATGGGTGAAGACAAGTTTACACCACAGTACACAAGAGTTCATTTTCGTTTTGTGGGAGTAGTTTCCAAAGATCCAAATGCATGATCACATATTGCCACACTGCGTGTGTGTGCATGTGTGTGTGTGTGTGAGAGAGAGAGAGAGAGTAAACATAGGCTCTGTATATGCAAGAATAATTTTGGCTTTTTTTTCTCTGTTTAATTTTTTATTATTGTATCTATCTTCACCTGCCATGCTCAGGTGTTGTAGTCATGTTTATGGAGAAAAAATATATTTGAGCAATGATTTTCTGTACATGTTAGACGTGCCTAGCTGCCTCTCTATTATACATTATTATATAAAATAAAGCCTGAAGAATCAATGTTTTCATAGATTCTAAGATTGGAACGGATAACTTGTGATCATCTAGTCTAATCTCCTGCATTACACTACCCATAGAACTTCCCCAAAACAATTTCTGTTTGAATGAGAGGATATTTTTGAGGAAAACATCCAATCTTGGTTTAAAATTGGCAGTGATGGAGAATCCATCACAACCCTTAGGTTTTAATTATTATTTGGCATAATTAGCAGATTATCATTGTGGAAGCCTGTATACCACCTGCTTGTATCCTGCGTAGCTGTAAGCTGTGCTGTTAGTCACTTTCACTAGCATTAAATTCACTCACCTTTAAAATAGAGAACATTTAAAGGAAATGCTTAGTCTACACTACTTATGTAAATAAATGAACCCTTCATCTGTAGCAGTGTTTCCATCAGTAATGGCATGTTGTTTTTCTGAATTTTCAGACTTCACCAATTAAGCTGCCGAAAGAATGGCTCATTACACATGTAGTAATAGCTGACTTTACTTCCAGGAAAATATATAAAACATTCCTGTATTTAACATGGCTTCATGGAGAATCCAAGGCTTGCTGCTCAAGCATAGAGGTGGCGAATACAATTAAAATGTAAAATTTCTCTCCATCTTATACAGAAAATATTTAGATGCATAGATCTCTTACCTTGTACCTGTTTAGGAGATTTTGAAGCCAGTTGTGAACTTAGCATGGGAAATGAGCATAAAATGTTTGCATTGAAGAAGAGAGGCACAAGTTAACTGAAGAGCAGGGAAATTCCTTTTGTAAAAGGGAAGAGGTCTTGTTTTGTTCTAACTGGTGTGATTTACTACCTCCTAAACAAGAGTGGTGTGATCGTCCTCATAAAAGCTCAGTATCTGGCTGCAGAAGGATCCTCTGGCTCAGGCACTACTCAAGACAGCTGTAGGGCTGCACTCTGAGGAGTCTGTTCCAAGCCGTGGTGTAGGGGGCATGTGCAGGCAGAGCTGGGAGGTGGAAGGGGCAGAACTGCAGTGCACAATGCTGTGATGATTCTAGGAAGCCAGTGGGGCTGATGTAACTTAGCCACATCTTCAGGACCGTTTGTTCCGATGGAAGCCTCTGCAGATCCTGGAGTAGCCCAGGACTGAGAAGTCACAAAGGTGGCTTAATGCCTCCCTACGTCCTCCCCAGTCACCATCTGAGATGAGTTTTGAATTCTGCCTGCTGGAGGTGTAGGACACAATGGTACTCTAGTTCCCCTCGTATTGAGCCAGCTAAGCTCTCAAATGCTTTCCTTGACTTTTCTTAGTTGACAAATATCTCATTAGATGGGGCCTTTTCCCCTCTCCCACTTTGTTGCATTTTCACAGGGCTCCATTCCTGCATCTTTTCTTTTCTTCCACTGAATTCTTTTCTCATATTAGCTACTCTCAAATCTGCTCTCCACATCTGACCTCTCTCTCCATTCAGCCCCACATATCAGCCTATTTTTGTAATACCTTCTCCACAATATCTCTCGCTTTTCTCTGTCCAGACAGCAAAAATCTCATCCAGTTCTTATGTGAGATTCTGTACTCTGCATCTTAGAGGAATGAGGGTGGCTGAGGGCTAGAGTGGCTGTAGGCCACTTTTTGCACCCTCCCAATTATGGGTCGCTCCAGGGAGTGGCTGCTGATATAACTTAGGCAGCCCTCACCAGCTGCCTATGGGCTCCACACCTTCATATTTATGATATCACCTCTATGCAGAGTTTGTGTAGAGGTTCTCAGAAGACAGCCTGTGGCAATCTTTCTCAACTCCTGCACATAGGGAATGCTCCCCCAGCCAGATCTTGAGCTTTTAGAGCCCCCTTATACTGCTCTGGCTCCTTTTACCTAGCGTACAGAGGCAAGAGAGTCTCAACCCATCTCTCTCTCCTTCATTATTGCAACAGCCTCATCATCCTCTCTAACACTCACGTTGCTGCTTTCCATTGCTGTACAGAACATAGCCACTCATGTTGCTGCTCTCCATTGCTGTACAAAACCTAGCCACTGAGAACTTTCTTAACTTCTTTCATCAGTTTGATTCCCTCTTATCTTCTATCTTTCTTAGGTTTTTATAATGCTGCCCATCACAATAGTATCTGATCACCTTCCATGTAATATTGACAATAAAAGCCAAGTTCTTAGGGGACTTTCTGAAGTCCTCACCTCCAGTGAGTATTTCTGAAGTGGCAATGGGTAGCATTTGGTGCATGTTATTTTCACTAACCCTGCCACATTATGAACTGCTTTGTACTCCAGTTCTCCTCCTCCATCATTGCTTCATTAGCAGGCTTCAGCTGTTGATCCAGAGAATTTTACATGATGCCAGCTTTTCATTCCTCAAGAGCATGTGTGCCACCTTCAGAACATTTCAACAGCATATGCTCACTGAGAAGACTTGCAGACTGCTTTCATTTCTAGGTTTGTGTGCCAAAACAGAAGGTCTTTGTCTCCCTGACAGACTTTCTAAGAAAAAATGATATTTTCATTTCTTTGTTTAGCTAGTTTAGATGGGAAATTGCTTAATACATTCAATTTGCAGTGTTATTTCAATTGTTAATGCATTATTATTTCACTGTGTAATCACTCACTGTACATTTTCCTAACAGAGGACAGAAGAAGGCAGCTATGAGAAGCATTTTTTAAATTTTTTGACTTTTTTGCCTGCAAACTGTCACACAATATAACATTGTCATGCTTTCTTGCATTTTAATATCCTTTACTTAGAAAAAGTCAATAAACTTGATGCAGGCTTTAGACATTTTTTTAGTGTCTAGCAAAGTTATGAATTTAAGCTCCCAGCTTCATCTTTTGAAAATGCTGTGCAAGTTTCCTTTGAGGATGGAGGACTTTTTTGCTTTTGTGAAAAATCATTCACCTATAAGTTTGCTAGACACTAAATATCATGGACTGAATAGAGACACTATTTATGGCTTATTACAGCAATCTACAACCCACTAGCACTCCCTCCTACTCCACTGCTTTCCTCTCTCCCTCCTTCTTTCCCCTTGTGACTGGAGGGGCATGAATGGGACATTTCACCTTGAATGATCCCTTGAAATATGGATTAACTACTTATGCTAAACAGTCTGCTCCACCTTGTATCTATATGTGACACTCTTAGCACCTTTCTCAGACCTGAAGAAGAGCTCTATGTAAGCTTTGAAGTTTATCTTTCTCATCAACAGAAGTCGGTTCAGTAAAAGATGATATCTCACCCACCTTGTGTCTCTAAAAAATATTCTGTCAGTCTGTGAAGTTAGTAGTGTTTTCACTGAAACACTTAAACTGCCTGTGCAAAATACATACACACACTCATTCTCTCTGCATATTTTTTCCATCTTGAAATTATTCTCTAGCAATAATCTCCATTTTAAGTATAGCGATTACCTCTCCTTCTACCACACCCTGTGAAAACAGACGGAACATTGAGTGCAAGATAACTTTTTTTAAAAAAACTATACACTGGATATGAGATAAATAGTTGTAGTGGAACAGATGGATGCTCTCCTGTTGTCAATGGACGGGAGAGCAGATGTTCCTTCTTTATTCTCCTGTGCTGCACTATAGTATTTTATATTTTATATTGTGAACCATAAAATATTGCTGTCCCGCCTAAGAGAGGTGACAGTCCCAGAGGAATGCACTGACAATAGAAGTTTAAGTTCTTCCTGAAAGGATATACTTGATAAGTAGTGCCAAGAGAACTGCACCTTTACCCCCAGGCCTCTTAATTGTGGAGTCTCACAAGGATTAATTTTTTCTGTGGTCCTATCTACAATAACAACAACTAGTGGGTAAACTGGTAAGATGACATGGACTCAAGTGCCAGACAGCTCTAGTTATTCTCCACCACATACAGCTGTAGCACTGCCACCAGAATGGCTCAGTGCAAGGAAGAGATCAGCTCATAGCTAAATCAGAGCAAGGGTTATGTGCAGAGGATAACTCTTCTACAAAGTTATAGCTACAGTGCAATTTCAGTCCATAGTTTAGGAATGGTGCTTGTTTCCTCACTGATGCTGAGTTCTCATGTAATATCTGGAAGTAATGCTTTCTACTCCAACTTATACTGGCAGACGATAACCTGGCTATAAATGACTTAATCTCCTCCTGTCTGGGCTACAGCAATGCAGTATTCCCTCACAGTGAACTTAATTTAGGGATAACAGGAAGATGCATTTCAAAGGGTGACTGAACTATAAAAATGAAGAGCAAAAACACCCCAAGTTATCTCTCCCTATCTGTGTCTCTCTTTCACCTAAGAAGACAACAGCCTTTGGATTTTGGGAGCAGATTCTGGCCTGAGAATTTGGTCAGCATTATTATTGGGAACATGTGGTAAGGCAACTCACCTTGAACAAAGTCTAGTTTGTTAAGTTTTAGTACTAGGAAGCGTTTTATCTTTATTTTTCTTGTCATCAAATCTGACTTTACTGTGTTATACTTGTACTCACTTAAAATCTTTGCAGTTAAAAAAACCTTGTTTTATTTTCTAATCAAAACTAATCCAGTTTTGTGTTTAAAATGAATTGTGTAGGTAACTCCATTTAAAATAGCAAACTGATGGATATTGATCCCCTGAGAGAGATAGTGGACCTGAAATATCTGAAGTGCCCAAGAGAGGACTGGACAGTACAGATTACAGGTTTTGGGGGGAAATTCAGGACTGGGAGCATGGTGGGGTTACCCTACAAGTGGTAACCAAGGCTTCAGGGGAACCAGAGCATGACTGGAGCCTGCTGGTAGGGTGCAACTATACAGAAGACTCTCAGGACGTGACCTGCATGCTGTGAGGGGCCCAGGTTGGGAGCTACAGCAGTAAAGGTTTGTGAGGTACCCCAGGTTGCAGAGCAAAGGTGACACAGCCCCTCGATGGTCTGAATCACACCCTGGAATATCATAATTGGATTCTTCTGAAAATGTTTTTTCAGTTTTTCTGAAACTGAGAAAAATGTTCCTGTTTCCAGTTGTATGTGAAAAGAAAGGTATAGATTTACAGAAGCAAATAAGTTATTTTATACCAATATCTCCTTTTTGATGATGTAATAAAACCAGAGTAATGCAGATATTTTGAAATAAAAAGTTAGTATTATGGCACTGCAGGTTTTGGCTGTTTCAGAATCTACAAGATGAATCCAGTTGATTAAAAGCTATGGTAAAATTAAGTGGTGTTCAAGACAGATAGAAATACAGGTTTCACAGATCCCACCCATAGCAATTTGGAAAACCGAAAAATATGCTGACTTGTGTGAGTATTCTCACAATCTCATTTGTAGGACACCTCACTAGCACTATTTTATCATAATTCAGATTTCAAAAAGTAAATGACATGCACATTGTAAATATATTACATAATCTCTTTGAATCAAATTATTTTAAATCCATCCAACAGCTGAAGATCCAGTTTCTCTTTATGCTATGCATTTTTTATAACTCTGAATCAGTAACATTTGTACTGTACCACCCTTTAATTAATTGGATGTATAAAATATTCTATCTCATGTAAATAAATGTGTTGCTCATCCCTACTTTGTGTCAGGGATTGTTTTTCATTATATGTGCCTACAATCCCCAACAGAATGGAGCCCTGATCCTAGAAGGGGGTCTCAACAGACTGTTTCAGTCCAAATTATAATGCACCTCTTAACTCAGATCACAGAATCAAATATGGGGGGCATATCTGAGGACTCCCATTACATTGGGAAATTTATTATGAATTAACAAAGAATATAGAAAACGTACTTTATATATATATAGACTTAGAATCTTGGATTTTAAAAAAAACAGTCCTGTCACAAGTTTCATAGTGGCCTTCTAATGAGCTGAGAAATAATGGCATGAGTTTTTAAAACAAATCTGATACCCATAGCTATTACAGTGGCATAAAATAGATTAGTTATTTCAGTGAATTCCAGGTCTGCCAGATACTGCAAATGCTTACAACTGAGAGTAGTTCCACTGATTTTAGTCAAAGGTGTTTGCAAGATTGAGCCCTAAATTAGAAAACAGATTTGAAGAGCTACTTCCATTTTAATTATCAGAAATGTGTATCACACTCCTTGTATATTTAGTTCAATTAAAAACAAGTAAAAAATATTTAACAGCCAAAAATTTAGCAAAGGTGTTTTGTATAAAATTATTGTTGAATAAAATCAATGCATTTGTAAACGGGAATCCTTCAGTCCTCACTTTGCAACTTGGAAAGTAAGTTTTTCTCTGAATGTACCTGTTAGCTGGCTAGCAAAAGTCATTTGTAATTTTAAGCCTCTTTTGTGGTGGTGTTTTCAATGAAATTGATCTTAAGTTCACAGGGTCCTTCCTATTGTGTCATATCAAATCTGAAATCTGTTAGGGTTTGGATGAGTTTGATCCAAGTTAACATTTTCTCCAAACGTGCCTTACAAAATGAAGGCTGAATCAAATGTTTATTAAAAACTTTATTCAGTAATTTGTATTCGAATCGGATTTATACATGTTAGATTATTTTTCCTTCTGTTCACAGCTTCCAGCAGACCTTACCAAGATGCATCTTACAGACAATCCACATCAACAGGTGACTCATGTCCCTTCCAGCCAGTCTGGATGTAGCATTGCTAGTGACTCTGGAAGCAGCAGCTTATCAGATATCTACCAGGTAAAATTGCAGAAGTTTCTTGTTTTTTGCAGAGGAACATTTGTATTGTAACATTGTGCATTTTGCCTTTTTAGTTTTTAAAAGGGTAAAATAGTACATTAGTGTAATTTATACGAAAGCCTTTCTGTGCCACTTTCACTTCCATGTAATACATTTAAGCAAGTACTGTAATTTTGGTATTGGGTGCATGTCTTGATTTTTCAGGTCAGTACAGAATTTTATCTAAAGCTACTACATTTTAACACAGATTTGTTTTAAAAAAATTTACTAATAGGCATACACTGGCATTTTTTTCTTTATTTTACACTCCTAGTCTTTGTGCATCTCATCTGCTTTTCTTCCCTTTCCGCCACCTCCTTTGGCAATGAGCTGGGTGAAACTGACCACTGGAAGGCATATGCAGTGTAGTTGTAGCTGTGTCAGTGCCAGGATATTAGAGACTAGATGGGTGAAGTAATGTCTATTATTAGACCAACTTCTGATGGTGAAAGAGATGAGCTTTTGAGCCACACAGAGCTCTTCTTTGGGTCTGGGAAAGGTACTCCCAAGTCATGGCAAAATATTACTTATGCTAAACTATCTGCTCCACCTTGCATTTTGCTGTGACACTAGAATTCTTTTCCTAGACCAGAAGAAGAGCTCTGTGTGGATTTCACCATCAGAAGTTGGTGAAATAAAATATATTACCTCACCCACCTTGTCTCCATAATAAGTGGTTACAGAGAGAGCAGCATAAGATTAGCAATCGTGTTTTCACTTATTTTTATAAGTCTAAAATAAAGTCCTGGTTTGTATTAGGTAAAAAATGTGGTTGTGAAAACGAAGAGGAATTATGATGCAGAGTGAAATATAGTTAGGAGTCTATGTACAGCTCTGAACACCACTTAACACATGACTTATATGTGACCTGCAAAATGAAAGAATTGTATGTATGCATTTTTCCCATCTTTATTATCCATAAAAAAACTTGATGGAGTGTTTTTTTCTGCTGTTAGATTTTTTTCTAACCTTAGAAATATTAGGAATGTCAAATCTTTACTTTCTTGTTTTTTCCTTGAATTCTTTTTGGAGGACCAGAGGAAGTGCATTGGGAACTTTGTTGGCACTTGATCAAAGAGGCAGGAGAGTTTAATCTTTAGAAAGGAGATATTTTCTTCTTACTATCTTTTTAAGCTTTTAGATTAATTCACATTAACAAAATCAAGCAAGAAAAGCATGTTTAGACAGTATGAATAAAAAGAACCCTGATTAAAGATGGTAACCAATTTAAGAGTTTAAGTTAGAGAGTTCAAAGGGTTTCATTTAAAAACAATAAATATAAAATGTGAAGATACTTTAGTGATTGACCAACTATGAAGAAACCAATTTATTTTAACAAACGTTTACTCTGAAAAATATTTGGTAAAATAAAATTGGGGTTTGGCAATCAGTTTAGTTTCTTGTGAATACTTTTTTTTTACTTTTTGTACTGTGAATAGTGAATACTATTTTTTTTCCATGTGTAGTAGAGATAACATTTTAAGCTGAGCAACAAAACTAACATCAGCGAAAGAGTAGCGTTTGGAACTCAAGAAGTTTGATTAAGGTGACCCAAGCTTGAAATGAAACATTTGAATTTATAAACCTTAAACTTGTTTATAGAGTCTTTTACATTTTTTTTCTGATGGTTGGTATGATGCTAATGACAGAAGTAGAGGTCAAGAGAGGATAAGAAGGGGAGATCTGAGAACAGTGGAAAGTTTTGTTGCCTCTTTTGCAAGTTTTGTTAACATGGTTTAGATTTTTCCATGCTATAGTGTTGAAAAGGAGTTTCTATCGTCCCAGCTATTTTTCTCTCCAGGATATTAAACAGGAAAAAAATACTCCTCAGTTGAATTCTAGATCGGCAAAAAATTATTGCTATGAGAATTTCTCCCACTATATAGCATTAAACCCTTCATTGATTTCACAAACAAATGAAAATAAGTAATGGAAGACTTCCCCCCCATCATTGCTAGAACAACGGATATAGACAGAGCTTTCAAACTGCCCATGGTGTTGTGCCTGTGTCAATAATGTCAAGTGAATGACCTCAGCTGACTAGTCTCATTTTATATGTATACATTGTTTCATAGTAGCAATAAGGCCCGCCAGTTGGTGAACTTTAAGCCCAGATATTTTCTTTCTCTTGTGGAAAAACTCAGTGCTTCATTTCTTGTAATTCTTCTCTAGCAAAGACATAAGGGGAGCTGTGTGAAATAATCACATTTAATCTCAAACCTAACCCATTTGATTCTCCAAGTGAACAAGTGTGGCTCAACTAATTTCCAATACCTATGGAAGAAACTGCAGGGTACAGTTCACAAGCAGCTTTCCATTTGTGCAGGGAAGAGTTCACATAGCCACAGGGTAGTTCACTCAAACACTTTGACTTCATTTGCGTTGATTGATTAGTTTTGCTGTAATTTTATATTTCACTATCATAGTTTTGTGTAATCAGTGCAGTGGATATTTTATTCTAACAGAACATGAATACAAAACCAGTGACATTATCTGAATGCCTCCCAGAGTATTAGAATATCTCTCTCTAGGTAAAGAGATAGGTTTAGATCTGAAGCAAAACACTGCACTTGAGGAGGTAAGCATTGTTTATGGTACTTCATAATTCGTGGCCGAATTGAACTCCAGGTTTTGGCAGCATTCGGTGGACAGGGAGCGTTTCTCTCTGTGTCTGTCTAAACACTGCCGAAACTGGAAGAGTTCCACTCGGCTTTTCAGCGGACACAGCCCTGCACTCGGAGCAGCTGCTGAAATGCCGCCGAATTCATGGAGGACTCACGGCCCACCTGGAATCGCTGCCCCCGTTTTGAGAACCTCTGGGTTAGATGTTGAACTGGCCCAAGTTTGTGCCATCTCACAGTTTCACTTACACACACTGTCAGGTAATAGTCCTCAAGGAGTTGATCTGCCAACAAGGATCTCCGGAGCATGTTGTGCTCCAACTCTGCCCATTCCTATCCCTGACACACACTCCGCCTGTCCCCAGCCCACCCTGGAACAACCCCTTCACTACAGGAATCACCAGCTACCTTAGTTGGATAACTTTAAGGGCTTGTCTTTACTACCAGGGAGATTGATGCTGGTGCAATCAATGCAGTGGGTGTTGATTTAGCAGGTCTAGTGAGGACCCACCAAATCGATGGAAGAGTGCTCTCCGGTTGACTCCGGTACTCCACCTCTCCAAGAAGAGTAATGTAAGAGTGTTTCCTGTGGACACAATGCAGTGTAGACACTGTGGTAAATCAACCTAAGCTATATCGATTCCAGCTATGTTATTCACAGAGCTGGAATAGCAAATAGCATAACTTAGGTCGACTTACCCCAGTAGTGAAGACAAGCCTTAAGTCTGTTTAGAGCTGCTGAAGCAGCACAAAGAGAGCTTAAGAAGAGTCAAGGAGCTGGCCCTTTGCATCTATAGCTAGTTGTGAATCTATAAGTTGTGACTTGCGTGGAGTGCTACAGAAACTGTGTAGGTCAACAGATTGGAGCATGCTTTTTTAAGATCAAGAAAATGCATTGGTTAATTTAATTCAAAACTATTAATTGAAACTTATTTATTTTGCATGAAATGGCAGATTTAAATTTTATATTAAAACTTACCTTGCTCCCATTACTGTAAGTGCCCTGGAGTGATTTTTGCAAAATTTTGAAGTTTAGATAGAAACAGGGGAAGTTAAATAGTCATGAATATAAGGACACCTGTCGCCTTTGAGGAAAAGGATCTTGTTCCTAGTTTAATAAGGGTTTTATGTATCACTTGTAAGATCTTGCATTGCCTTCGTTGGCTGCCACACTATTATTGATTGTCAAATCTTTATTTACCTTCTTGCTATCCATTTAGTTTTGCCATTCCCCTTCTTGTTTCTATTTGCTTCTTCATCTCTTCTATTCAGCACTTTTGGTACAGGCTATCAGAGCTGGTGTGCAGCAGTGTTCCCAATCAGTGCTGTAATTCTAATATTACAATAAGTTGGACCATAAGAGTTTGACCATACTTTGAAAGTTAATTCCTAAGAAAAGGACCCAGTCTACTTCTAGGGGAATTCTGCACCACCGTGCAGATGCAGAATTCATGTCCCCTTCAGATCTCTTTGCTTCCCCGCAGAAAAATGTCTTCTGACGGGGAAGCAAAGGAAAGCTGCAAGAGCAGTCATGAGCCCATTCCCAGCAGCCTGCCTGTGTCGTTTTGGATGCCCATTGTAGCCGTCGGAGAGATAAATCACTGTGGTAGGGCTGGAGACGCCCCAGCTGGTGGCTTATACCCTGTGCCAGGCTCAGTTGATAGTCCCGGCTGGGCTGGTGGTAGGGGAGGACAGGATTTCCTCTTCCCCTGCAAGGAGCATCTGGGGTTCAGTCAGACCGACCCCCAGAAACCTCCCCTGGCTGGAGGAAGCTTTGCACCACTCACATTGCCCCCCACTTCCTGCCCCCATCACTCTTCAGATGCAGAGGGAGAGGTCACTATAGAGGAGCTGATCCCCTGTCTGTCCAACCCCCATCCATGCCACTGCTGAACAGGGAAAAGCTGGCTTGGGTGCCTCAGCTATACATTTCTATATCTTATGGGCCTTTTTCTGGATTATATTTATATGTAATGTTACTCTGGATTTGTAAGGCTTGGTTCTAGAATAATTAAAACATTATTGTAATATTTTTTACCCTTTAAGTTAGCGATACATACTATCCATCTTAATTTAGCCTCCCTTTAAAAAAACTGTCAGGTACTGATACTGTTACATTGCTGTGATTTTACTATCCATAGTTTATAACTTCTTAATAGTTAAAATATCATTGGGTTTTACCTTAGTTCTTGAAAACCACAAGATCACAGCTTTGGTTACTTTTCTTCTTGACATGAATACTGTCAGCATTTCAGAGAATAGAGCTGACTGTTAACTGGTTGTACCTATGCTGCTTTCTCATTGCCTACTGAGTTGACATACCTTTTGTTTTCATTTAAACTTAAGATATCTCTGCTGTGTAATGGTAGTGACTGATGCTGTGTTCTTTCTCCTTTGGCAAATTTGGAGACTGGAAAATAACAATCACTACGTGCTAACAATTTTCAGACAGATGACACTTTTGTCCTAAATAACTCTACGTGCCTCTGAAAAACATTTTGTTTTAATTATATTAGGTTTCTTTTGTAACTTAAATGCTTTATAAGAGTTAAAAGTTCCAAAAGTTTATTGTAACGTATTAATGTTACCTATATGTTTTTAAGAGTATTTGAGTCTGCATTTTAAAAAAAAATCAGGCTTAACGGAGGGCATGCTATTTTGTAGTACTGTTGTGAATTGAGGAGATGGTCTGCAAGGCCATTTCTTCATTCCTCTTAGACTATTTCCCTGGAATAGGCTAGCTTCTATAAAAAAACAAAATAAATACGTCCCTTCATCTTATTTATGTGCAGTTTGGACTTGGAGGCTGTTCTTATCCATTGATCTAGTGTTAGTTAATAATTAATGTTCATCCACAATGGTAAACAAGGTGACAACTGCTGACCTTTTCATAATTGACATGTGCTTAGAATTGTTTGGCTGTCTGTTCTTTGCTCTAACAGTAGTTCTACTTAATATGAAATGAAATGTTAAATCATTCATAGAGTAGATTAAGTTGCTATTTTTATTTTAGTGCTGCTTTGTGATACTGATGCATTTTATGCTCTTAAGGAGTAAATATTAGTCTGTTTAAAGTACTAAATAGTTTAGCTCTTAAGAGTCTTTCAGATCTACAACGTAGGTCATTCTGAAGGGCATACGTTTTTGCAAATGCAGTTTTGTTGCCTTGTTGTTTGTACGTTTTGTATATAAAGGTGTGTAATTACAGGGTTGTGCTTGTATTACGTAAAATTGAAAACTAAAGTTTGCTGTCTGTGAGAACTAGAGTTTGACCTTCCAGATATGATGTGTAATGTCCAGTGTTCTCAGGCTTTCTTTTTGGTTTTTTGGTTTTTTGCCTTAGGTAAAAGCTAGCTTAATAGAGTTCCTCATCCCCCCCAGTCCTCATCATGCAAATCCTTATTTGTGTAATGGTTTTGCTGAGCTGAATCAGTGATTGCATTCTACTATTATCCAGGGATGGTGGCATTCTGACTGATATTTATTGCGACTCTATGTATGAGAAATTAAATTGCATATTTATCATATAAATGTGCTCACAGGCTATGCAAATGGTACACGCTCTGTTCATTGAAAAATAAATAAATTCGTGGATTTAACAATTCATCAAGGAATTTTAAACTTGGTAGTGTTAGTATTAATGGATAGTAGAAACAGTTATGATATCATCCTTGGCAACAGGATCAGCTGTTTCTACAAATAGCTCAATGTGTGCTGTCCAAAGCCCCCAGATTTTGTCCCATCACTGTGTAACCTGTGAGCACTTTGTAGGCCATCTGCAAGTGGTCCTTGGGACACAGTTTAAGAACCATCTATTATTTCATAGGTAATTATTTGTTCACAGGCATTGTGGACTAGGCATAATAAAAGAAAGTTCACTCTGACCCAAGGAGAATGACCTCACTACACATTAAGTGACGGGGACTGTTTTCTGGCTTGTGGGAAAACATGTCACCCTAGAGAGCCAGAGTGACTTGCTGTGGCAGTTTCATACTGGGTGTGCATGGACTGTCGTCATATCTGGATTGCTGCTTGTCCCTTCCCCTTATGCATTTCTGAAGCTGCTGGATACAATCTAACACTTCTTTCTTTTGCCTGTAGAAAGAAGGTTTGCATATCTTTTATTGGCTCATTGTCACCTAAATCAGAAAAAAAACGAACCAAACAAACAGCCCACCTCCCTTTATTATGCATACAGTAGACTCTCGATTATCCAGGATTGAGTTAACCAGGATGTGGATTAACCAGGATATCAAAAAAAAAAAAAAAAAAAAAAATACGCGTAACTTGCAGGGCCAGCTCTGGCTTTGTTTCTGCCCCAAGCACAAAAAACAAAACAAAACAAAAAAACCACCAGGGCACAGGGAAACACCCGCTTCCCCCCGGTGCAGGGTGGCTGGTGAATCAACAACCCCCTCCCCATATTTCCTATGAATGGTGATTATCTGGGATTTTGTAAACCAAGATTAATTTTTTCCCTATCATCCTGGATAATCGAGAGTCTACTGTATATGCTTAAGCTTTAGTATTTTAGCTTGAGCTTGTCAGACTGGGAAGTGAGGTCCACAATCTATCGCTTTGATTGAAAAACACAATGAAAATTTAGGCTATTTAGCTCTAGAAAGGCGGGAAATCATTGAGTAAGGTACTGTGCTGCTGAGACTCTCCAAACACACTTTGCGCTTGTGCTCAGTTCCAAAGCAGTTAATGCAGAGGTGGCCTTGAACTGTGGCCAATGAGAGCTGCGGGGGCGGTGCTTGCAGATGGGTTGGTGCACAGAGCTGCCTGACTGCCCCTCTGTGTAGGAGCTGGAGGGGGGACATGCTGCTGGTTCTGGGAGCTGCTTGCAGTAAGTGCCACCTGGGGGTTGCACCCCTGAATTGCTCCTGCGCCCTCACCCCACTCTGCCCAAGCCCGTAGCGCCCTTGCACACCCTGAACTCCTCATTTTTGGCCCTTCCCCAGAACCCGCACCCCCAGCCAGAGTCCTCACCCCTCCCACCATACAATTTCCATATCCAGATGTGGTCCTCAGGCCAAAAAGTTTGCCCACCTCTGAGTTAATGTGAGCTACATAAGACATTGAAGTGATGTAATATGAAGTGGATTTAACCCTTTATGATAGCCTGGCCCAAGTAGGATATTTGTGCTAAGTGGATGATTCGAGCATTATTTCTTCGTTTTCATGGATAAATACTTGAGAAATTTAATTTTCTTTAATAAGTCTTAATATTTATTAGGACTGTCAATTGCAGTTAACTCACATAATTAACTAAAAAGATTTAATCATGGTTTAAAAAATGTATCGTGATTAATTGCACTGTTAAACAACAGAATGCCAATTGAAATTTATTAAATATTTTGCATGTTTTTCTACATTTTCATATATATTGTATTCTGTATTGTAATTGAAATCAAAGTGTATATTATTTTTTTTACAAATATTTGCACTGTAAAAATGATAAAAAAAAGAAATAGTATTTTTCAATTCACCTCATACAAGTCTTGTAGTGCAATCTGTCTGTTGTGAAAGTACAACTTACAGATGTATATTTTTTGTTACATAACTGCACTCAAAAACAAAAGCACTGTACACTTTGTATTCTTGTTGTAATTGAAATCAATCTATTTGAAAATGTAGAAAAATCCAAAAATATTTAAATAAATGGTAATCCATTATTATTTAACAGCATGATTAATCATGTGATACATTTTTTTAATCGTGCCATTAATTATGCAATACATTTTTTAATCGCTTGACAGCCCTAATATTTGTATTAATAGGTTAACATTTAATGCAATACATTGAAATAGTTCACCACAATGCTTTGTTCTAGAAATAAGAAGATATTGCAAATGATCGTGATGTAATCAATCAAAATTGTTCCTTGATTAAATCAATGTTCAGTCTTCCAAAACATAAAAAGTATCCCCATCACACACTCTTTCAAGGGCAGCGTAGTATATGATCTTTTTCATTTTTGATGATTTTGTGTGTTTGACTTTAATCCTAGATCTTAGCAGTTTACTACTCTAGTTTAGTCAAAGATCATAACTGGATGAAGCTCCACCTTGAGAAAAGGGAATTAATAAGTCTGTGAAGATGATTCCTTCCCTTATCTGCACACTTGTATTATCTGATCAACAAGGAGGTTTGCAATAGTCTTATTTATTTGTACCAATGAAACACAGATCTATAACAGTGGTGGCACAATGGTTTAATGCAAGTGTTTAGTTATATTACTTGTTCCGGGTTCCTGAGCAGAGTCTAGAAGTCAAGCAGTTAGACATAATGGAGTAATAATTGTCCTTATCTTCAAAAGTGTAATTTATTGTTAGGGTCAATTAAAGTTCATGATTATATTATCTCTTTCTTTCTCAATGCATACCTCCCTGGTAGACTTTTGGCCTGAGGAAGATCAATTCTTTACCAATATTAATTTTTCTTCTCTGTATAGACACAACATGATGAAGAACTTAGTCTTGAAAGGTTTACTTGGGAATGTGTCCCACCTGTATTTTTTCATTATCATTTGCATTTCACTCTGTATTCAGCTTGCATACCCATAGACTTGTACTTACCTTACCAGAATGTAACTTTTGATAAATATTTTACAGGCAGTGTGATTGAATGTATAGGGCAGTAGACTGGGACTTTGGTTCCCACTTCTGCCACTCCCCTGTGACTCTGGGGAAACCATTTCACCACTGTGCATCTCTGTCCCTTTCAACCGTTTGCCTCTTGTCTATTTAGATTACAAACTCTTGGAAGAAGGGACTGTTTCTTACTATTCTTTGGACAGTCCCTAGCACAGTGCCCCCCCCCCACCTCAGTCATTGCCTTAATACACATAATAATTTGGGAGTGTTAATTCTTGTCAGGATTGCCTCCCCACTCTGAACTCTAGCGTACAGATGCGGGGACCCGCATGAAAAAAGAAATAACCCCCCCAAGCTTATTTTACCAGCTTGGGTTAAAATGTTTTTCCCCAGAACACAACTTCTTCTGTGTCTGGACTTGGTATGCTGCCACCACCAAACTAGGTCTAGGGTAGTTTGAGACCCTTCTTTCCCTTTCCACTAACCCCTCAAACTTCTTCCTTCCCTGGAAAGCTTGAGAGAATAAAGAAACCAAACCTCGCCTGATCCTGCGAGACGTGCCCGATCCAAAACCAGGATCTTACACAATGGAAAACAAGCAGTCAGCTTCTTAAAAGAAAGATTTTCATAAAAGAAAAAAAAAAGGAATAAATCCCTTATAACCATCAATAGAACAGCATCTACCATAATCAACAAAAGGATTCAGAAACCAAACCTCTCCCCCGAGGCAACTTTCTCCCACTGTTGATATCTCTGCTGAAGCTTACAATATCAAGAAGCACCCAGCCAACACTCACCACTGAGAACCCTCCAAGTGATAAAAAGAAGGTAAACTTACTGACTACAGTACTTGATAGAAACTTATAGTTACAGTGAAAGACATAGCTGTGTTCATCCCATAGCCGAGGTGAACAGAGAGAGGACCCAGAGAGAAACTGAAACTTAAAATCCTTTGTCTCCTGAGGAATTTCTTATTGGTCAGTTGTCCACCTCTCAGGTTACCTTTAGCGTAACTCCTTACAGGTAAACACTAATTCTAGGCTACTTCACACTTACGACAATTCTCTTGTAACATGAGATGGGCAAAGACCTTGGTCTTCTCTGAGAAGGTCCACAACATGTAGAGGACACTGCTGACCAGGTGTGTGTGTGTGGAGGTGTGGAGATTAAGAATATAGGTATGTGTAGCTTCCTAGCGCTAGCCTTGTGTTAGATTATTGCATTTTAGTTGTAAAGAATCACAAAATGTGTGTAAAATTAACCAAGTTTATTTGGTCCTTTAACAATAAACAACACAAAATTCAGTACATAGTATCTTGGGTACTCTGAGTTCAGTCAGGTTGTCGTTGCTTTGTGTGGGTTGCTTAATGTTCTGTTAATCTAATTTTGTTGTTGATTAACTTTACTTTAGCTCCCCAAACACCAAAGTGTCTCTTTCAGGTTCTAGATTCAATTATTACAAGAAAACTTGTCTCAAGATAGTCTTAGAATGGAAACATATTGCATAGTCACTGAAAGCTTTGGAGCCCAGAATTCTTTATTTTGTTCCTCATTGTGGCAAATTAAAGCATTTTTTTGCTCTGCGGTGGGTTGGTTTGTTTGTTTTTGTAAGAAATTACATTTTATGTTTTCAGTACTTGGCTCAGCTGATTTGATCTGCCATAAAGCCCCAAGATTATTACAAATATAGCTCAAGCACAAGTAATAAGAAAAGTAATTTCACCTTTTTTACACGTCAGTTTCATAATGCAAATATATATAATGTTCATTTAAACACCACTTACTTTGGAGGACAGGATTAGAATTAAAAACAACCTTGACAAATTGGAGGATTGGTCTGAAATAAATTCAGTAAAGACAAGTCCAAAGTACTTAACTTAAGAAGGAAAAATCGATGTACAACTACAAAATGGGGAATAAATGCCTAGGTGATAGTACTGTTGAAAAGGATCTGGAGTTTATAATGGATCACAAATGGATTATGAATCAGCAATGTGATGCAGTTGCTAAAAAGGCTAATATCATTCTGGTGTGTACAGACACTCTCCTACTTACGCAAGCGTTCTATTCCAGAATGCCTTGCGTAAGTCAAATTTTGCATAAGTTGGAGATGTATCTCTGACCATTATGCCAAAAAAAAAAACAACCCAATAACCAAAAAATCCCACACCTATTTTTAGTTTATGGAGCTTTTTCCATAAACGTAGGTTTCTGTAATTCGGATTTTCATAAGTCGGGGAGTGTCTGTATTAACTGGAGTGTCATATGAAAGAGACACAAGACAATTTTCCTGTTGTGCTTGGGGAAGCGTCAGATGGAGTAGAGGGTCCACTTCTGGGCACCACAGTTTAGGAAAGATGATGACAATTTGGAGAGTCTAATAGCGAGCAATAAAAATGATAAAAGATTTAGAAATCTGACCTATGAGGAAAGTTTCAAAAACCTGGCCATGCTTATTCTTGAGAAAAGATAATTGAGCAGGGTCTTAATATAAGTCTTCAAATATGATAAGGGCTGTTATAAAAAGGGTGATGATCAATTGTTCTTCATCTCTGCTGAAGGTGAGGAAAGAAATAATCGGTAATCTTCAGCAAGGGAGATTTAGATTAGATATTAGGAAAAGCTTTCTAACTATAAATATAGTTAAGGTGTGGAACAGGCTTCCAAGGGAGGGTGTGGAATCCCCATGAACTGAGGTTTTTAAGAACAGATCGGACAAACGGGTCAGGGATGGTCTAAGTTTACTTGGTCCTGCTTCAGCATAGGGGTCTGGATAGATGCCTTAGATTTATAGATTTTTAAGGCCAGAAGGGACCATTATGGTCATCTAGTCTGACCCCCTCTATAGCCCAGCCCCAGAATCTCGTCTGCTTCAAGCTTTTGATAGAGCTAGAGCAGTTCTTCTAGAAAGACAGCCAGCCTTTATTTAGAAACTCCAAGTACTGGAGAATCCCCATATCACTAGGCAAGTTGTTACAATGGTCAGTTACCTTCCCTGTTAAAAATTCTTATTAGTGTTTACCCTTTTTGTGCTTCTCTCAGCTTGGACAATGAAAACCAGGTTAACTGATTTATTTTTCCTTCTGGCTGGTTTCACTTGCTAGCTTTCATGCCCTAAAGCAATGCTTTGTGTAAATCCTTCAGAGGAGGGGCCACGTCTCTCCTTGTTTTGGGTAGCACCTAGCACAGGGGTGGGCAAACTTTTTGGCCTGAGGGCCACATTGGGGTTGAAAATTGTGTGGAGGGCCGGGTAGGGAAGGCGGTGCCTTGCCAAACAGCCTGGCCATGCCCCCCTATCCGACTCGCACTCACTTCCTGCCCCCTGACTGCCCCCTCAGAGCCCCCGACACATCCAACCCCCCTGCTCTTTGTCCCCTGATTTGCCTCTTCCGGAGATGCCCCCTCTGGAGATCCCCCCACCCTAACTGCCCTCCCAGGACCCCACCCTGTACCTAAGCCCCCCTCTCCTTTTCCCGTGATCGCCCCTTCTGGCGACCCCCCCCACTCTAACTGCCCACTCCCGACCCCTCATCTAAGCACCCATGTTCTTTGTTCTCTTACTGCCTCCTCCCAGAACTCACCCACACTAACCACCACCCACAGGGACCCCACCCCCATCTAGGCCCCCTGCACTTTGTTCCCTGACTGCCCCCTCTCGAGACCCCACACCCACCCTAACCACCACCCAAGCCACCCCCGCCCCCATTCTTACCTTGCTCAGCTGGCCTGGCCCTGGCAGCTAGACCTGGCACCCCAGAACTGCGGGGCCACCACAGTTCCGCCTGGCATCTCCAGCGAGAACTTGGGGTCTCGTAGCTGGGCTTGGCTCACCGGGCTGGGAGCACGGGGCCCCGTGGCTGGGCCTGGCACGCGGGGCAGGGAGTGCATGGTGCCGCGGCTCCCCCCCCCGGCTGGGCCCGGCAGGCGGGGTGGGGAGCCCGGGCCCCCACGGCTCAGCCCAGCACCCCAGGCAGGGAGCGCGGGTCCCGTGGGTCAATCTGGCACTCCGGGCGGGGAGTGTGGGGCCCCTTACCGTGCTTGCCCGGCCCCTGGGTGGGGAGGGGGGAGCCACTGGCACCGCTCCCCCTGCCAAGCGCTCGCGGGCTGGATAAAAATGGCCAGCGGACCACATGTGGCCGGCGGGCCACAGTTTGCCCACCCCTGACCTAGCACATATCTGGACCTTTGCAATCCAAATATTTAATCACTTGTTAGTCGCTGCAAGGAAAGGTCCAAACACCAGTTTTCATTTCACATTTATAGAGAGATTTCATGAAGACTTTTGCTTCATTTCATTAAAATTGCACAAAGCTGATTATGGGGCTCAGTTCACTTGACATTCACATTGTATGTGTGTTTCTGAACATCCTGCAAGACCTCCACTGAGGTCTGTAGGCAAAGTGTAATTGTGCAGAGTTGGGGGCTTGGGGCCATAGTCGAGGATCCATCTTTAACATGTGGGTTTGTATTTTTAAACTTACGGATAAGGTCTCTTCTGGACCTACATTTCTATGATTCTAAATAGGAATAACCTTGCAGAAGTGACTTGAGATTTCAGTAGTATTAAGTATGTAGACACATTTGTCTATGATCATATGTAGTTATCAAAATAGTGCATCTAAAATTGTATAATGTAACTGGACATATTTCTGATTGCATGATTTTGTTTTCTGTTGCCAATGTTAGACAGGCAATATTCCAATCAGATATTAGGAATGGTAATATACAAAAACCTGTAGTAGTAGAACACTTCAACCTTCCTGGACACACAATTACAGATTTAAAGGTCACCATTCTGCAGCAAAAAAACTTCAAGACCAGACTTCAAAGAGAAACTGCAGAGCTGCAATTCATTTGCAAATTTGACACCATCAATTTAGGATTGAACAGGGACTATGAGTGGCTAGCTAATTACAAAAGCAATTTCTCCTCTCTAGGTGTTCACACCTCCAGATCAGCGGCTAGAAGAGGACTTTATCCTCCCTGATTAGAGATAACAAGGTGGCACCGCCTGATTGAGCTAACCTCGTTATCTCTAACCTGTTTCTTGCCTTCTTATTCATACCTGCCTCTGGATACTTCCACTGCATGCATCTGACGAAGTGGGTACTAGCCCACAAAAGCTTATCTTTCAATACTTTCGTTAGTCTTTAAGGTGCCACAGAACCCTTTGTCACTTCTGCAAATCCAGACTAACATGGCTGCCCCTCTGATTCTTGTATGCCTTATGGTATAGATCATTTAGATAATTTGAGTTCAGCCACCAAAATATAAAATTGCAATGGTTGTATATTCCACTTTAACAGTTTTCTCTCATCTATGAATATATGTACAAAGATAGAGACTGTATGGTGCAAGGTACTACTTCTGATTTCATAAGTCAGGGATAACTACAATTCGTGAGTGACAACACATATAGTCATCCTTGATTTATGAAAATAATACTTCTCTGTCCTCTTATGTATGCTTTTTATATAAAATATAAAAACATATGCATGTACATGCACCAGATAGATATTTATACCAGTCTTTCGGTAATAGTAAATTGCATTGTAATATCTTTCCTTAAGTATTCAAGTGGTAAAACATGTTGCGCTATCAAAACTTATATCTCATAATTATTAGACAAAGGATACTTTTTCATTTTTGTAATATAAACTGACTGGGACTATAAGCTTAGGCCATAAACTGTTAAACCTGTGTAGAAATTGAATTTACTGCCTGATCATTTCTTTTCTACAGGCTACAGAGAGTGATATGGGAGATGTAGATTTAACAGGTCTCCCAGAAGCACCCGTGGACTCTGAAGATGAAGAAGAAGAAGATGAAGATATTGATAGAACTTCAGATCCATTATTGGGGCGAGATGTTGTACGAGAATGCCTTGAAAAAGAACCTGCAGACAAAACGGACGATGACATTGGTGAGAAAGATCTTGATATGATCTATTTTATAACTAAAATAGTAAAGACATCTTTGAAATCTGTGTAAGTGCATAAAAATATATAGCCTCATAACTATGGATGATGCTTTTCAGAGATTTTTTTACAACTCTCGTTGTCCCAAAGAATTTATAAACTAAACTAAACTATTATTCTCTTCTTATATTTATTATGAGAAACTAGGTGTTCGAAAATATTAGCACTGTAATGCTAAATAGTTTGGTGATTACAGTTTTCTAATGTCAGGTGTAGGGAGGGAGTAACTTTAAGAACCTGAAGCTGGTAAATTTATTCTGGAATTTTTGGCAGGGCTGATATTATCACAGTATAAAGAGGCTAAATTCAAGTTCCAAGGAATTTGAGTCAAAAAGAGATTTCTGCAAGCACCACATTAAAGTTGGCATTAGTTTAACACTAAAATAAAAATTGAGATAGTTTATACTTTTCCTCTGTTTATTTCTCTGAACACTGAAAAATGATTTCATGTTATTGATATTATCTAGCTTACAATCATCATTCAACAAAAATACTTTATAACTTTTCTAAAGACTTTAAGTTCAAGTGCTTTTACGCTTAGCTAGATTGATGCCATAATAGTCAATCATCCTTTTATTAATGTTGATTGTAAAATGCGTGCTGTGCTCATTTAGCCACAGGCAGTAATAGTGATTGAAATACTGCTGAGCAATTCCTTCAGAGAGTTTAGCTCTGAGGTTTAATATACCTGCAGGGGGTATGGTACCTTAGAGGCACAGGCCTTACAGTCTTCATATCAATGTTTCCTTTATCTAATAGAGCAATTACTGGAATTTATGCATCAACTCCCAGCCTTTGCAAACATGACCATGTCTGTAAGAAGAGAGCTTTGTTCAGTTATGATATTTGAAGTGGTAGAACAAGCAGGAGCCATCATACTTGAAGATGGACAAGAAGTAAGTTATAGCACATAACATAATTTAAACACTGTGTAATACTGAAACTCAGGGTTTTAATATGTTCGAATCTAAACATACAATAGCATTAAACAATTTTATGTATAATACTTGAACAGTAATGTGGTATATTGCAATTTATTTTTGTACTGCTACCTAGTAGTTAGGGGTTATTTTACAAAAATGTATTTGTAATATCATGAAAGAATGGGTCATTTCTATCAGCAAAAAAAATAAAATTCTCTGCCCTGGAAACA
This sequence comes from Dermatemys mawii, assembly GCA_007922305.1. Classification (NCBI taxonomy): domain Eukaryota; kingdom Metazoa; phylum Chordata; order Testudines; family Dermatemydidae; genus Dermatemys; species Dermatemys mawii. The sequence continues at coordinate 7,866,696 of ML677358.1, forward strand.
ATATCCCTTTTCTAAAGTAATCTTTTAAAAAATGTTTTTGATCTTGTGCAATTGTTACCCATTGACTTAACTCAAGTCTTCTCCTGTGTAAATTTGAGTTTCCAGTGGTCATGTTTTAATGCTTATGTAAAAAATAGAGTATCATACCATAATCTTCATTGTCAAAAGGGTAGCAACAGGACATGCAAATATTTTGAAATTATTAGCACTTGGTAGATTGTGGACCTAGAAATAAACTTTTTTATTTTGGCTCATCCTTCACTTACTGCTTACAAGTCAGTGGATAGTATACAGCAGTTCTTGACATGTTTTATGGAATGAAATGTTACAAAATTGTAATGACAGCATATTTGCTACCACATGGGTGAATACTTCTGGGAGATAAGCATTGAATCATCTTTCTTATTAGAACTTGCTGAGAGATCTATACTTTTTTAAAAATTCATTCTAGCTTGATTCTTGGTATGTTATTTTAAACGGCACGGTGGAAATCAGCCATCCAGATGGGAAAACTGAAAATCTCTGTATGGGAAATAGTTTTGGGATTACCCCTTCTTTGGATAAACAGTACATGAATGGAGTGGTTAGGACCAAAGTAGATGACTGTCAGGTAAGATTTATACTTGTGTATAATTTTCTCACATTTTTAAGCGGTTAATACAAAAGATAATATGGTTTCATCTAACATAATGATATTTAATTACGGAAATCAAATAAAGGAAGTTAGCACTTGATGGTGGGGGTGAGACACTTGGAAGGGGGGTTGCTCTATTAAGTTAGGGCTTGTCTACACAGTGCTTTAGTCTGCAATAGAGGGATGTAAATTCCAGTGCACACTAGTATGTTGTGCACTAAATGGCCCGTGTGGGCCCTGGTGGCATGCATTAAAAAAGCAGGATTGCCAACAATCCCTTATTAGAAGGGATGTTCTCCTCTTTATACAACAAGATCAGAAATCGCTGAGTGCTGCGAAAAGCAGCAAGAAATACTGCTGTGGAATGTAGGTGAGTACTGACTGTTTTTGTTAATGATGATGATAATATTGGGAGAAGAGGGAGAACAGGGATTCTAAAAACAGTCCCTTATTTTTGAAATGCAATGATTGCAATCCTAATTAAAAGTTCCCTAGTGCAAGTTATAGAGTTACATTAGCACACACTAGGGAACTTTTGGTGTGGGTCAGCAGGGTCCACACAGGCTAGTTAGTACACAGCAAGCTAGTATGGGCTAAAATTTACACCCTTCTAGTGCAAACTAAAACACCATACAGACGAGCCCTTAGCCATCCGTTCTCGCTTCTTATTTTGGAACAATTTTCTTGTACATTGCTATCGTCTGAGAAACAGGAACTTCTGTGTTGTGCTGAAGTAGCTGTTTACCACTTAAGGTCATGGTATGTGTGTGTGTTTAAAATGCTTTAAGAACAGTTAAACAGAAAATATCCATTTCCACTTTTTACAAGCTAAGTTCTCTTTTAAGATTGGTCTTTGCACAGTAACATTGTAGTACTGTATGAGGGAATATTAATTTAACTTGGACTCTATTTACAATTTAATATCTAGTGGAACTGGACAGGACTGGACTGATGTCAAATGATATGCTATCGCTGTTGCATTACATTTGCCCAGGTTTAGTGTGTGGAGATGTGTTTATGTACTACAGGTTTATTAATTGTCCCCATATTGTTCTGGGTCAGTTTGTTTGTATAGCCCAGCAGGATTACTGGCGGATTCTGAACCATGTGGAAAAAAACACTCATAAAGTCGAGGAAGAAGGAGAAATTGTTATGGTAAAGGAGCACAGAGAGCTAGATCGCAGTGGAACCAGGAAAGGACATATAGTTATTAAGGTGATTTTCTTTATTTACTTAATATTCTACCTATCAATCTCTAAAAATGTCAGTTTTTCAGAAAATACAGTGGGGACCTGGAACAGATATTCACATTTGTTTGTCCTAAAGCTGCTCAATGGAGAGTTGATTAGAAAGGATTTATATTTTTATATAGATACAAAATCTGCTTGCTATTAATAAAGCAGGATCTGTTCAGTACAAATTTTCTGGTTTTATGTTAGAAACCACCAGTTAGATTAATGCATGTAAAGACACTGTGTTGTGTTGGATAAGAAGAGGAATTTTAAAACAAACTAAAAAATAGATGGAATGTTGTTGTGTGTGCAAGCCAAATGCTATTATAAATGTAAAGATAGTGCATAGTCTTACAGAATGTTTAGGAAGGTTGAAATAAGTCAACTGAACTTAAACACACTGATACTTTTTCTTTCTAAGAGTTTATCAGTCACTCAGTATGATTTGAAATAAAAAAAAAGCACTATGCATGGTTCAAAGCCTGGATATCATCACTGGAATGATGATACCGTGTGACACTTCCTGAAAGCCCTTTGCTCTTCTATTTTTAAGGCAACACCTGAGCGACTCATCATGCATTTAATAGAAGAACATTCTATTGTGGACCCAACTTATATAGAAGATTTCCTTTTAACATATAGGACATTTCTATCAAGCCCATTGGAAGTTGGGGATAAACTCCTGGAGTGGTTTAAAGTGGACAGCCTCAGGGATAAGGTTGGTGTCAAATGAACAGACCAGCTTTTGTGGTGAAAATATTATCAATCTTTAACCCTTTTTTGTGGTGCTGATAAAGTCTGACTCTTCCATAATCTAAAAATAAATGTTTTTATAGCAATATATTTCAATAGCATAAAAGGGCATTCTTCCACATAGTTGCACACATGTAAGTTTTGATTCTAAATTCAGATATGCCAGATCATAGCCTCTAAATTGTGTAAATGCTGATCTCAGTATGTAAAGCCCAGTGTATCTGAAATCTAAGTCAAGACCCATTGTTCACAAATTTCACATAGAGCTAATATTTTCAATTGTACTCTCTTATATTCTGGGTACAATCATCCTCTCAGAAGACCCATTTTTGCCAGTAATTCAGGGCAAGTAAATGTCTATGGTTTCCTGGGCATATCACTGTTGCTTTCATGACAGCATTGGACCTATCTTCCATTGTTTTCTTGAAAATAGCTTTTCAAGGCAGCAAGTACATTTAATTTAAGCAGGTTTCTACAAACCATACACATGAAGTTAACTGCAACCACAGAAAAGGGTTGTAAATGGTGCAATTGGTGAAATTACAATATTTCTGCATATGGAAGTAAATGAAGTTCTGTAAGAATGTGCGTGTGCACACAGAATAAAACCTATGCAGTCAGATGGTTTTCATTCTTAGCCTTTTTGAAAAAGATGGCAATAATGCTCTTAGCTGACTTTTTTCATATATACTAGAGCAGGGGTGAGCAAACTACGGCCCGTGGGCCACATGTGGCCCGCCGACCATTTTTGTCTGGCTCCCGAGCGCAAGCCCAGGGAGCAGGGCCACAGGCCCCGAGCTCCTGGCCCAAGGGCCGGGTGAGTGCGCCATGCCGCGGGGCCCCACCCTGCCAGCCTGTGGGCCTGACTGAGGGCTGAGAGCCGCGGGACCCCGTGCTTCCTGCCGGCCCAGCGCGGCACGGCGAGCCCCTGGGCCCCGCACTCCTGGCCAGGCCAGACACGCTGTTATGAACAGCGGCGAGGTAAGGGCGGTGGCTTGCCTAAGGGGGCAGAGGGTCTCGGGGCGGTCAGGGGATGGAGAACAGGGTGGAGGTTGTATGGCCCGTGAGAGTCCCAGGGGGCCTGTCGGGGGGCAGGGGTGTGGATAGGGAGCAGGGGGGTTGGATAGGAGGGTATGGGGTGATTGTGAGAGGGGGAATCTCTGGAGGGGGCTGTCAGGGGCCAAGGAGCAGGGGCACTGAGATGGGGGTGGTTAGGGGCACGGGGTCTCTGAAGGGGGTAGTCAGGGGACAAGGAGCGGGGGGCTTTAGATAGGGTGGTGGGTCTCGGATGGTGGTGGTTAGGGTGGGGTTATCTTGGGAGGGGGCAGTCAGAGGACAGGGAGCAGGGAGGCTTAGATAGGGGGTGGGGTTCTGGGAGGCAGTTAAAGTGGGAGACTCTGGAGAAGGCGATCAAGGGACGGAGCGGGGAAGGTGGGTTGTATGGGTTGGGGGTTCTGAGAGGGGGCAGTCAGGGGGTGGGAAGTGAGTGGGGGCCAGATAGGGAGTGGGGCCAGGCTGTTTGGAGAGGCACAGCCTTCCCTACCCGGCCCTCCACACAATTTTGAACCCCAATGTGGCCCTTGGACCAAAAAGTTTGCCCACCCCTGTACTAGAGTTTACCTGCAACAAAACGTGTTCACCAGCGAAGGAGCTGGTATTTAAAATGTGAGTCTTTCTGTACTTTGCAGCTATTGTTTCATATTATTGTTCTTTCTTCCTTTTTTGTGCCACGCATTTTTGAGAATTAGTCTTACACAATTTTCACATTTTTAATTTTTTTAAAAAATGGTAAGTCCACAGACAACATCTGGAATAATTGCCACATGATTTTAGTAGTCTGTCTGACTGGACTATTCCATATTGTGACAGAATATACTCCCGTGTCCACATTCTACACACTATTGTAATAAATTGTGGCTTGTGAGATACCATTTAAAAACTCATAATTTCTTTATCAATAATGTCATGGTAAAATGCACGTAGCAGTATGGTTGTTATATGTGTTGTTATTAACATAAGCTGAGGTCAGACTAAAAGTATGTTTTCCAGGGAAGTCTGGGGAGTGGCCAAACTAGTATCTCAAAGACAAAGGGCAAGCTGACACTTCAGCCAGGTGTAAACAATGTTGATGGGCCATTACTTGCTAAGTGGCCATTTCTTTTGGCAGAAAAAGTGAAGGGGCAAAAAAATCTACCTCTTAGCACAGAAACAGCATGGAGTTTCCTTCCACATAGACTTCCTGTAATCCTGGATCAAATCTGGAAATGTTTTCCAAGGGGGAAGGGGCTCACACAATAAAAGGGGGACAAACACCCCAAGGCACCCCTCTTCTCTTGCTCTCACTCTCTTTGTCCATTGATTCATTGCGCTAGAAGGAACAAAGAAAGCAGCCGTTAAACAGAAGAAGGGGTCCTGGCCTAAGAAGTTTGGCCACTAAGACTGTTGAGTGCAAGTGTTGAGAAGAACTTTGCTTTCAGTTTAACATAGTTTGTTAAGTTAGGCATTAGTTGCGTTTATTCTTTATTTTTCTTATAATCATTTCTGACTTTTATACCTCGTTACTTACATTAATTTAAAATCTCTCTCTTTGTAGTTAATAAAATTGTTTTATTTAATCCAGTGTGTTTGAATGTAAGTGTTTGGGAAATGCCATTTTGGACAATAAAATATGTGCATAATATTCCCATTGATGAAATAACAAACCTCTATAAATTTGTATTGTCCGGGAGAGATCTGGGCAGTACAAGGCAAACATTTTAGGGAAAAATCCGGGATGGAGAGTGTGTTGGGGTCATTATGTAGTATAAATCAAGCTAGTAAGAGCCTAGGTGTGGCTGGCTGGCTGCAGTATATACACAGACATAAGCAGGAGTGACTTCCATGCTGAAGGCTGTTTTTGAGCAATCCAGATTGGAAGCTAAAGCATCAAAGCATTATAAAAGACATCCCAGGCTAGAAGGCAGGGTGACATAGCTACTCATTAAGCTGGATTGTGCCCTGGGTATATCACACACATGTCAAGCACTTGCAAGATTTTTCTTTTCCGTGCATAATGAAAAGAGTGACTTAAAAATGGGCTGAGTATATAGCTATAGATACTAAAAATAACTTGGGCGGGGGCCTGGGTTGGATAACATTTTTTCCAATGGGAAATTAAAAGCACTTTTGAGTACAGCAACTTTTTTGTGGGCTTGCAAAGAAAGAAAACTGTCTCAGCAAATAAAATAGGAAGTCATGTATTTTTAGACAAAAGAAACTGCTGTAATTGTTGAGCACTTGTTTACAGAGATTGAGTAATTGACAGGCTGACTATATCATGAGAGTTGTATAGTAATTCTATAGCACAGTCAACTGCGTTGTCAAAAAATGGAGATGAAGGGCTTGGCTATACTGGTGCTTTATAGTGCAGGGGGTGAAAAATCACCACTCCTCCCCAGAGTGCAGCAAGTCTAGGCGCTTTAAAAGGCTAGCGTGGACAGGCTCCGAGCGCTGTGCTCCCAGTGCTCTGAGCTAATCGCCTTGTGGAGGTGGATTACCAGGAACGCTCTCACACATGGCTACACTCGCACCTCAAAGCGCTACCGTGGGAGCGTTCCCATGGCAGTGCTTTGAAATTTCAAGTGTAGCCAAGCCCCATGGTTCTCAGGATGTAATGTTTTACCGTTACTATACATTTCCTAGAAATCATGCTTAAAGAAATGACCATTCACAGTAGCAATTTGAAAAGTGTAAGGTTTCTGAATTAAGCAAAACAAAAAGTACCAGAAAGAAAAATTAATTGGCGTTGACTTGGTGTGACTGTAGATAGTAGTCCAGCCCCTCAGATCCAATTTAATTTTTCCTTTTCTGATCAGTTTAATTGTGCAATTAAATTGAAAATGAAAATTGAAATTTGAAAATGACTCAGGGATGGTTTAAAAGCAGTAAAAGTGACCTCTGCTTTTGGTTTACTTCTATGAGAAGCCTGTGTAACAATGTAGAAAATAATGGCATATCAGATTAAATCCACATAAACAAATGTGCTTACAGTATACACCATCTCTGTTTCCTTACTATTAACTCCAAAACAAACCCATCCAAAAAACACCCTCATGTTTATCTTGTTTCTAAAGGTCACCAGAGTGGTCTTATTGTGGGTGAACAATCATTTTAATGATTTTGAAGGAGATCCTGCTATGACACGATTTCTGGAAGAATTTGAAAAAAACTTGGAAAATACGGTAGGACTAAAAAACTATCAGTCATGCTTTCCAGTGAGGTGGGTTTTTTCCATCTGTGATTTATGAATATTTTAATAAGTCCTTGGGCTAGAAGAAGACAATCTGCATTCAGCTTTTAAGACAGTCCTATTTGGTCTAAATCGTACAGAATGTTTGTACAGAATCAAACAGTAAAATGGTATAGACTATTCATTTTTATCTCTTGACGGTATTTCAAGAAAGAACAGGATTTTGGGGTTTTTCTTTAGTAAGAATTGGATCCTTAAATTCATTGATTTTTTTTTCTGTAGCATTGTTCTTTTCGGTTGTTCTTCCAATTCAAGATGAAGAAATATTGCATTCCTTTGTGTGTATGTCTTCTAATTTACAGAAAATGAAGGGTCACCTCAGGTTGTTGAATATTGCCTGTGCCGCCAAGGCAAAGTGGAGGCAGATTACTCTGCAGAAACCTTCCAGAGACTCGCCACTCTTTTTCTGTCTAGTTGGAGGAAGTGACAAGGGTTTTGGCATTTTTGTAGAGACTGTAGAAACAGGCAGCAAAGCAGCAGAAGCTGGACTTAAGCGTGGTGATCAGGTAAGAAAGTGCATAAAATTATTCATGTTTCAGATGTAATTTTAATAAAAATCCCTCCTGGTTCAGTCAAGTACAGTAAATGCCAGATAACGTGTCTGAAATAGAAGATTAAAATATTACTAATTTGCTCACTATGTTTACCAAACTATGTAGTATGTTAAGTATTTACTATTTACATCTGCACTTCTCTTATATAGTAAAGATATGTGAAAAAAATAGCCTAATCATGGTTTGTTTCAGGGAACACTGTTAAAAAGGGTTGTAATGGGGTGAGCTCACTCTCTTGAGTGCCCCCTGGCTGAGAGCATGTGCCTGCATACTCTCTCTGTTTGTGGTGGCTCTTTGTTGACTCAGCCCTATGGCCAAGTCACACAGTCTCTTTGGGTGATAAAAGCAAAGCAAACTCCTTCCAGGTTACAAGTTCATCAGGGGCCAATTTCAGCACCCTATGTAAGGTCCTTCGATCTGTAGCCTTATCCTGGGGCTCATTCTTCAATCGGTCTAGCAGGGCCTATTAAAGTACCCTGGCCAAACTGTGTCTCAGCCCCTTCTGGGCTCCCTTAAATCATCCCTGCTCTTTAAGTAGTCCTGGATCTGGTGTGGGATCACGTCCCCATGGCTCCCTCTCTGGAGAGTCTTTGCTTTTCTGGGCTTTTCTGGCTCTAGCTCTTCAGCTGGGCTATTGAAAGACTTCAGTTCCCCTTCTGTGTGCATCAAAGTCCGACATGTTTATAAGACACCCTTGTATTTAATTGTAGCAGCTAATTTATTAAGATATTTAGTAATGCATGTTTTCATAAGACCACTCTGATATGTAGCAGTATTGTAACTTGTGAAGCATTTATTATATCTTTTGTATAATTTTAAAAAGTAAATGTAGAGAATGGAAAACCTTTTGTGACATTCAATCTAAAAATTCAGTTTTTTTCTGTTTCTCCTAAAAGATAATGGAAGTAAATGGACAGAACTTTGAGAACATTACATTTGTAAAAGCTGTTGAAATCTTAAGGAACAATACTCATCTTTCCATTACTGTAAAAACAAACATTTTTGGTGAGTAGGATTGCATAGCCAATGTACCTTACATGTGAGAAAGAAGATAAAGTTCTCTGTGCTGAAGGCCTCAGGGCCACACTCAGTTCCACCTAATTGCCAGTGACCACAAAGAGCCATTCTAGGAGTTGATCACCAGAGCACAGAGGCCATGTCCCTTTTTTGCCTGGGTACTTCGTCTATGCCAGAGTCTGCATTTGGGGGGGGGGGGGGGGGGGGGGGGGGGCCGCAAAGGAGTGAAGAGGCAGCATAATCAGCTCTGTGGGGAATCCTCACGTGGCCATTTAAGCAGCTTTATTGGGGCCTTCACACAAAGGGGCTGAAAGGAGGCCAATGATCTGACCCAAGGTTTATAAACCAGTAAGTCACTTATTCACAAATCTTCTGTCACTGGTTTTGACAAAAAATAGTAAAAGATGTAAAATAATTAAAAAAAACCACACTTAATAATGGGTGTGAGAGCCATAACATCTTTTACATCGGAAAGAGAAAATAGAGAATGTATAAAGTATATGTGCAATATCTATTTCAGCTTTAAATTGTCATTTTATAAACAAATAACTTTTTAAAATCTCAGTCAAAATATCTGTTACTTTTCCATAACCCAGGGCATACATGGTTTGCATACAACACAAATACCTCTACAGTAAGAACAAGATTCCCTCTAAACGTACATGGTTTCTTTTTTTTCTTTTTTCTTTTTTTTGACTTTTGTGTTATATCTGAGGTTGCTGGGGTCCTTTCTTCTCCTGGGTCTCATCTGCTACTTCTAATTACTTACTTTGTTCACTATTGATTTTCTGTTTTTAATTTTTTTTCTTTACGTCGCTGTAGAGGTCAAAAAGGGGCATGAACTTAACTATAGCTTATTGTCACAAACAATATGAGGACAAAAACAATTTAAAAAAACCCTTTTCATCAAATAATATATGCTAATACAAGGTGACATGCAGCACTTTGTACAACCTTCCTCTGAAAGTTAACATATTCATATGAAAATGAAACATAGCTGCAACAAAGTCAGTGAAAAAAGACTCAGGATGGTCTCTGATTATCTGTTCAGCAGTTCAGCACTGTACATATAAATTTATATGCATGGATTATGAACCCTTTTTATTGCTGCTAGATATTCAAGATGCTTACTCTGTCTGCTGCTTGATGTATTTTAACAAATCCATCAGGCTGAATCCCTTTGCAAAGACTGCATTTGCTATTCCAATTTTTTAATAGCGTGCTAAATACCTAATATGGGGCTAATGAGTTATCAGAGAATATATCAGTGAATCTCCATGCTCACACCTGAATTTCTCCTACAAAGGTGTACAGTTCTAAATTTTGCTAATAAAAGCATGTAATTTGATTTGGTATTTGTGCATGGTGTGTGCTGCCTGCCTGGTTTGGGTGGAAAACGTGAGTAATCAGCACTGTGCAGCTGTAAGATCTGTTTCAGTGAGCACAGCCATATGTGTTCAACTGAAACACTACATTTCTCTGATGTCAGCAACCTCAAAGATATAAAAAAAATAAACTGCTTGGCAGGAATTCATGTACAGCTTTGAAGGGCAGGGTTTTATGTTCTGTAACAGAAACACAAATAAAATAGGTACAATGTTTTTACCCATGGGGTGGTGTTTTCTGGAAATGCCATTGTTACCAGTTGAACAGTTAAATCTGATAAATTTAAGAATATTGGATGTGGAATATATTTGATAATATCAATGACGATAGAAGAAGTGTCAGTCAGTAAAGTGTCAGTCAGTCTTCCAGTTGTTCTTAAGAAAACATCTGCATCCCATTACCTAACAGATACAGACAAAAAGGTTGATTAATGTAAATGTAATATTTCCTCTTTTATATATCTAATTGTCTGTAGTGGATGTTAGCAAAGTTTTATGAAATGTTGCAAAGTTTATTAATAAGAAAAGTGAAGATAATGAAATTTCTTCTCCTTCACTTCTTAATTTGTGACCAGAAATTCCCTCCAATGCAGTATTTTTCTCTTTGCAGTCTGTTTTCCATTAGTCATTTAGGGCCTACACTCTCTCCCATTGAATTCAATAGTGAAACTCCACTTGATTTCAGAGGGAAGAGGAAAGGAATAGTAAATTGACCATATTGTCAGTGTGCATGTTAAATATACTATTAAGTATTTCTTTCATGGTGGTAGGTGAGGATGGGAAGAAGAAGGATTAAAATGATTAAAAGAACAAGCTTTCCAGAAGTCAAAAGAAATTATAATAGATTTATCTTCTTTTACAGTGTTTAAAGAGCTGCTTAGCAGGATAGGACAGGAGAAAAATGGAGTCCCCCATATTCCAAAAATTGCAGAAAAGAAAAGTAATCGCTACTCCATCCCAGATATGCCCGGAGATATGGAACAGATGTTTCCATGCGAAAAAGGAAACAAGAAAATCAAAGCAAACACTGTATCTGGTGGAAGAAACAGAATCAGGAAAATTTTAGATAAGACACGATTCAGCATCTTGCCTCCCAAACTATTTAGGTAGGTTAGATTGCTCTGGTAGAAGAGTAATCATTGTCTAATAAGTTATTTTCTAAGTGGCTTAGAATTTTCAGCTTTTATGTGACTATTGTTTACATACGTATAAGAAAAATGCAGCAAATATGACTAGCAACTGTAGAATTAGACCAAAATAGGTTTGAAAATGCTTTTCCTTCAGTGTGCCTAATTTCAAACCTGCTTTGCTCTTACATCATTTTGAATGCCTATCCACAATATGTAATTCAAATATCTGATTGTCATTATTCTCTTTAGCATCAATTGTTATAGTATAAATATGAGGAACTACCTGTGTAATCCTAGCACTGGAAAGAATTAATTAAGTAGCTTTCAGTTTAAAATGAGTGAATATGTTAAAGCTGTTCAGATGCTTTTGTCTATAGCAGCCCATTTGGATTAACACCCTTTAGTAACTGTATTTGGAAAGGTGTTTTACATATGGAATTTTTCCTTATGCATGTGGTTCAGTACCTGCAATGTGCAATATTCCTTTAATGTTTGTTCTGTAATTTACAGTTCAGAAACCTCAACTCAAATCATACAGTAATGACTATTAGCCTTCCAGCTACTAACACCCTGTTATACTCTAAATATATTTACAATATATTCAAAGACAATTGTTTTAAGTGCTAAGAATTATTCTGAATAAGACAAAGCAAATGTAATAGTCTTAAATTACATGTCCTAGATATTTTCAATGAGCAAACATAGAAATATAACAACGCCTGGTTTATTGAGTTTGGATTTGCATTTTAATAAATTTGATGTTAAAAAAATCAGAACAACATTATTTCACAAATGTTAATAGCGAAACTCCAAAAGTTAAACCTGGAAAAGACCTCATTGGTCAACTTATTTACCACTTTTCCACCTTTGTTGTTATTCTGTAGTGCTTTGTGTCCTATGTTACTGACTGAAGTACTGGCACATCAACAATTTGCCTTGAGATACTATTTCAATAGACTAATAGGGCTTATTGTTATGACACTTCCTTGATATTCAGCTACATTTTTCTAGTGCTCACTTTCATCCTATTTCTCCTTATAAACAATTATAAACAAGTTGAACCATTTCCACCTGCCTCAACATCCTCAAAATCAGTATGCTCTTCTTTTAGTCCTTAAGTACATAGAATACCTATAAAAATGGCAGAGATATTTTAATATAACATGAGATCGAAGTGTGATACCATTTTAAAGACTAAGAAATGTCCCCGTCATAGTTCATTTTCCCCCAATGTTAACTCATATTCAGACATCAGTTGTCAAAGTGGAATCTTCATGTGTTGTTTGTATTAGGTCTTTGCATCTGCTTGATTTTGTTTTGGTTTTTTTGTTTGTTTTTGTCATCTGGTTTTCTTTCTGCACTTCTCTCTCTCTCTCTCCTGTATAAACCTTGTTATTTATGTTCCTCAGTAGAATCTTAGAATTGTTGAAATGTTTACAGTATTTTCCTTGTGTTTTCAACATTGTCTTCTTTCTGTTACTGCATCACCTTCTCAGGGGATTGTTTTGGTAAGAAATTGCCTAATTATATGTTGTTGGGGGTGTACCAATACAGCTTCTTCACAAGCATAGATGCTTTTTCACTTCTGTGCAGTTTCTTTGGTACTGCTGACTAACATATATAATTCCAGTACTTTTCCTGCTATAAACTCGAAAGTCTTACCATTAAGTTTTCATCATATCATGGAATTTATAGCACTGTATGCTGAAAAGTATTGGATCATCCCACTTCTTCCCCTGGGCAATGTGTGGGATGTTTGAAGAATTTGTAGAATTTTGTCAGGTTACTGCACCATTACATTGCTCTCATTTGGTGATCCGATAATGTGATTACAAGCAAGTCTACCATGCCTTTCAGCTGGTGACCCTATACAGTAAAGAAAAACTGGCACCAGAATTTTGAGTACTCTGCTTGGACTAATAAATTAGGTATCTTGAAAATGCTCACAGTTTGTGGTATGTTTTTTATATGTACCTTTTTAAAAATGCTGCCTAACTTGATATTCCCTTTGGTGTTTCATTTCTTGTCTCACATCTTCTCCCTTTAACCTTCTCCGTTCTAGTCTTTGACATAAATTCTTTCAGCTCAATAAATCAAAACTGTTATCCTTATTGATAAGAACACTGAAACTATAGTATCTGCTTCTCCCTCTTCACCCTCATCCTCTAATTCACCCCACTCTTTGTCTTGATTTTGGCCACCTGCATTTCATTAATCTATAATTTGTTTACATTTCCATCAGATGCTACACTTACTACTTCTCTGCAGAAAAACTTGCTCATATTTTTATTTCCTTTCACCTAAATTATTGTAATTTGTGCTTCCTTTTCCCTTAACTGTGTCCTAAAGTTGCAACCCTTCAGACCTCAATTTGTCCAAAAAGTGACCCACCTCATTCACTCTGTCTGCCCAAAAGCAGAAACACAGCACAATTGCTTGCATTCTCAGAAATCTTCACTGGCTTCTCCATTTCTAAATCAGCACAAAATTCTTTGTCTTAGTTTTTAAAACCCTTTCCCCCAATCTCTAATCCATTTTTTTCTGATCCTTAGCCTGTTTCTGAAGTTTCCTTGGTTCTCCTATTCCTTCCCCCACCCCATCCCCCCAACAGTCACTGTAACCTTACCATCTGGAGCAGAACCTGATTTACCCTGTCTCTTTGCAAATCGTATCTTAAGATCCATCTTTCTTCCTAGTTCTGAGACTCTTAGCCTTTTTAATATATTGTCCCACTCTTCTTTTGCTCAGTCATTCTCCCTGAAACTTGGCTGTTTTCCCTCTTCACCTCTGTCCTATTACATCTATAGATGTTGCCTCTGGCATATTTTAATTTACTTTTATGAATTGACTAAAATAACATGTGCTGTCATTAGTGATACTTTTGTATGAGCAATGCTGCATCAAATTGTAGTTATGTATTTTATACAGTACTATAAATAGAGGTGAGATATATGTAAAGAGCTTAATTACATTTAAAAAGATTCCAGTGGATACACTGAAATGAGAGATGAAGTAGTTTTAGTTTCATATGGATAGAAACTTTGAGAAATTAAAGTAACCAAAATGTGTTCTGCTAAAGAAACCAAAGGGATTTCTTCTTCCTGTATCTTAATGCAGAACTCCTCCCTGACTTCCCCCAAATCATACTTAAGAAAAAGTATTTGCAAATAAATATACACAAAGCCATCAATTTAATTGATTGTTTTAAGAGTGGTGCTACTAAAATTCCATTTAATAATGGGTAAGACTTTTAAAATTCATTTTACTGTTTGCCACAAGTGAATTTGATGTTCTTGCTTCCTATATAGAAGCATGACTTGATGGCTAGGTTTTCTTTTTCTTTTTTTTAGACGAGTGGCCAAATGCTTACAGTTTGTGCTTTGGGCTGCAATTTTTTTCAGGGTTTTCTAGCTTGATGCACCACTCTGCCTAATGCTAGTCACCCTTTATAGTTCTTTTGCTTCAGACTTTCCTTTGCCTTTTTCCTCAGTTGATTTGTGTTGCTGCAACACAAATCAAGAGAAGCAGGGTGTGCAAACATGAGCACAAATCAGGAACAAATATCAGCAATTCCTCTTCTTCTTGGAAATGAGAACTTTCCCTTTTTATGGTCCTGTAACAGGCCCCAGATTTGCTGTGGATCTTCCACTTATCTATTGAGAGCCCAATTTGCAGGATTAAACAGGTCTTGCAGTTTCTCTGCTGGACCTCAGGTGCTGCTTCATTCAGCTCTTGTGTACTTCATCATGTATTACTCAGGAGCACTTCTGACTGGGGAAGAACCAGAGAATAGGAAATGTGAATGCAGTAGCATCCAGGTCCCTTAGAAAAGCTGCTGGATTCAGAGATGTGTTCTTCAATGGCAGTGTCCCTGCATGGGAGGAAGACAAGGGCAGTTTGCTTCATGCAGAAGTCCTTTGGAGATTACAGCACAACCTTAGTTAGGCAACCATATTTTTATTAGGGCTATCAATTAATCACAGCTAACTGATGCGATTAACTCAAATTAATCATGATTAATCATAGTTTTAATTGCACTGTTAAAAATCGAATACCAGTTTAATTTTATTAAGTATTTTGGATGTTTTTCTACATTTTCGTATATATTGTATTCTGTGTTGTAATTGAAGTCAAAGTGTGTATTTTATTACAAATATTTGCAGTGAAAAAATATTAAAACAAAAGAAATAGTATTTTTCAATTCACCTCATATAAGTACTATAGTGCAACTTCCTTTTGAAAGTATAACTTAAAAATGTAGATTTTCGTTACGTAACTGTGCCAAAACAATGTAAAACTTCAGAGCAAACAAGTCCATTCAGTCTTCTTGTTCAGCCAATCACTAAGACAAACAAGTTTGTTTACATTTGCAGGAGATAATGCTGCCCGCTTCTTATTTACAATGTCTCCTGAAAGTGAGAACAGGCATTTGCATGACACTGTTGTAGCGAGCATCAGTCTGGGGGGCTCTGCATTTTAATTTAATTTTAAATGAAGCTTCTTAAACATTTTTTAAAACCCTTATTTACTTGACATACAACAATAGCTTAGTTATATATTACAGGCTTATAGAAAGAGACCTTCTAAAAACGTTAAACTGTATTACAGGCACGTGAAACTTTAAATTAGAGTGAATAAATGAAGACTCACTACACCATTTCTGAAAGGTTGCCGACCCTTGGTCTAGATAATTAGTTCTGCCATAAGTGCAGGGAACTGGACTAGATGATCTCTTGAGGTCCCCTCCAGTTCTATGATTCTATGATTGTTTTATTTTTAAATACAGGGGTTTTTTGTACATTACATTTGTAAGGTCAATTTTGATGTTAAGAGACTGTACAACAGTACTTATATTAGATGAATTGAAAAATACTATTTCATTTGTTTTTATATAGTGCAAATACTTGTAATCAAAAATAAATATGAAGTGACCAATGTACACTTCATATTCTGTGTTGTAATTGAAATCAATATATTTGAAAATGCAGAAAACATCCAAAAATATTTAAATAAATGGTATTCTCTTATTGTTTAACAGTGTGATTGTGATTAATTTTTTTAATCGCTTGACAGCCCTAATTTTTATAATAAAGATTAAAACATTTGGTCATGACTAATAAAGACATACTCAGCTTCATTGTTCAGATGAAGTGCGTAGGGCCACTCATTGGAAAGTTTCTGCTCCAATGTTTTATGGTGTGTGCTGAGCAACACTTTCACCATCCCACTGTTATGCTGTAAATGGGCATGAATGTCTTAGCTACAATGTGTATTCTTTGTATGTCACCAAGCTAGTATGTCAGATACAATATATAAGTATTTATGTACTGGGTAATTTTATAAGGAGTTTTACATTGTAGCTTGTTTGGAGCTATAGTGCTTTTACTGCCAAAAAATTTTTGCACCCTAATATTTTTACCCTTTTGCAGAATATTTTGGTAATGTTCAAAAGTAATCACATAAGAAGTGGAGTTAAATTAAACCAAAAGGACAGATTTGTTCTGTGCTGAGATCACAAGAATTTTTTTTTGGAATGTGTTTTAACCTGTTTGATCTTGTGTTGTGCATCAGATTGTTGTTAGGGAAGCTGTGACTTAGAGAAGGTTCTTGTTTTGCATCATTGCACCTACAGAGGAGAAATGATTTTTACTTTTGTATGGGCTAAATGTAGGTAATTTTTAAAACTATTTTACAGTGATGGCAGCGTAAGCCAGTCACAGGATGACAGTATTGTTGGAACAAGGCAGTGCAGACACAGTCTGGCCATAATGCCTATCCCTGGATCACTCTCATCAAGTAGTCCTGATCTGTTGCAGCCTACAACCAGCATGCTGGATTTTACTAATCCTTCAGGTAAAATAATACATTTCTTTATGTTGTGTATGTGTAATGAACTCTGCAACCCACTGCAGCACGCCATCTGAGAATATATTAGTTGATGTAGCAAGGTTTATTTTCAAAGTAATATACAGAGATTCTGGATGTTTTCCTATTTTAGTAAAACCAAATATAAAGCTAATTTACACCACCACATTTTTATTTACTGATTCCTACCATTTGTATAGTGTTTACAATGACATCTCCACAGCAAATAAAGGCTCCACAGCATTAGCTTGCTTTTAAGCTTTATTTGCAACTTTTACTAAATGCACCAATCTGAGGGAAAACAGTACCTTCTATTGGCGCTAAACCTGTCAATTGTACTCACCTGCTCATGCCATGGCCCTAATCAGGTCCAAACTGGAGAGAAACAACAAAACCCCAAAAAGAGCCTCCCCTCTTAAGCCTGCATGCCAGGTCTCCTTTGCCGTAACTTGAGAGCTCGCTCCTTCTCTCCAAGCAAAAGTAGAACCTGCCATCTCAAGTTTCTTCCATTTAGAGAGCTCTACCACTATTTTAGTGAAAGTGGCTTGGCCTTGTCTGCTCCCTCACCATTTTTTTTTTTTACCATCTCCTCCCAATGCCTGTGCCCCTCGTAGCTTCTTTCATGTGCAGTCCCTGAAAAAACACTCTGAATGCATGAATGGGCAAGGGTAGGACTTGTATGGTACCGAGCTAGTGCTATTGGTCCCACACCTTGATGAGCATTTCATTCATTCAAATATTTTTGAAAAACAAAAATAGACTTTTCAATTTTATTACTTAGCATCTATGTTGTTGCTGCTATAGGAATGGAGTGGCTGAAGGAGGCAAATGTTGGTCATATGCAGCTGCGTGTAAACATGTCAAGCCAGAATCATGTGTTTCCTTATTCTATATGTAAATTCCAAGCATAATTATTCATTCATTAAGATGTCTTTTGGCAAAGATTTTATAAATGTAACGTATCTTTATCTTCACAAGTCTCTTGTAAAATAGATGTGCATATATATATCTTATCTTATATATAAATATCCATGACAAATCACTTCCCTTCTTGCTGTAAATTAATTGTTACAATGTTGTAACAATTTACAACAATTCGTTGTAACAATTTAAATGTAACAAATCCACTTTTCTAAAAATCTTGATTTAACATTAGTATAGATTTTCCATAGTCATTAGCTGTGGCCAGTTAATCTTTCTTAACCACTATTCAGTTTGAAAGTATGCATGAGCAAAGTCATTTTTGAATGTAAGGAAGTCTAAAATATTTTTTGGCAGATCAGCATATTACATTCATTTGACTATTGATTATTCTTGTAATCTGTTGTTCTTATGTTTACATAAATGGATTTATTTTTGTTTTTGCTGCCTACAGCTGTTGGCTTTTACTGTAAGTATCCTGAGTTCTGGCAGCCTAAACTTCTTTGTATTGCATGTCTTGTCTGTTTAAATGAACATAGTTTTAAATTGCCAATATCTGTTTACAATTCTTTATTTACATTGTAAACTTTATTATTAGGATTATTGCCTGTTGCTTATTGGACATTTGCATGCCCTATAATCCATTTTTAACTAAATCAACAATTTATTTTCTGGGGGAGATGGTGTGGCATAGTGAGTAAAGCATTAAACTGAGACTCAGGACACATGGATTCTATATCACTGGCCTACTGAGTGACCTTGGTCAAGTCACTTCCCCACCCTGTGCCTCCATTTCCTCATCTGTAAAATGGGGATAATGCTACTGACTTCCTCTTTAAAGCACTTGAAGATCTACTGATGAAATGTGCTATAAAAGGATTATGTGGTGGTGGTATGTTTGATTTTTTGTAATAGAACTTTTTGCTTGCCAACTTAAATGCCCACTGTTTTTTTCCTATTGTAATCACAAATTAAATCATGCATGGGGAAATAGAATTTTAAAAATACTATTTTTGTTTAACCAAACAAAAAAACAGCAATAGAACCAAAACCAAAGTGGTTGGCATCAGTATGTCTTTCTTTGTGACTAGTAAAATAAAGTAGTAAATTTTTTAAAAATTTACATTTCTATTTATAGGCTCTAACCCATGTAGTTTGTAGATTTTAACAGGTATATCAAGATAAGTTTCTTATTAAATTTTCAAAATTGCATCAAAATTGTTTGCTTGAAATATTGAATTTGTAGGTATTTTTACATCAGACATTCTCTCACCCATCTTGGTTCGGTAGTGTCCTGGTACTGACATAGCTACAGCAACACTGCATCCTGTGAAAGTAATTAACTTTTCTTAATTATGGAAAAAACAGGATGGATTTATAGAAAAAATAGAACAAGTATTTTATTGAGAATTGACTTTTTATCAAGACCTAGGTGTTTTCCACCCATCTGATGGATTAATATTTTTTTATCCTTTCGAGGGAAGTAGCAGTTCTGCATTTTTAAAGGTGTTTTTCTTTAAATTTAGATATTCCAGATCAAGTTATAAGAGTTTTCAAAGCAGACCAACAAAGCTGTTACATTATAATAAGCAAAGACACTACAGCAAAAGAAGTCGTGAGTCATGCAGTGCACGAATTCAACTTGATAGGAGCCCCAGAAACCTATTCTCTCTGTGAGGTGTCTGTTAGTCCTGAGGGAGTCATCAAACAGAGAAGGCTTCCAGATCAGTTCTCCAAATTAGCAGACAGAATCCAGCTCAATGGAAGGTAAAATTGTACTTGTTTTGTTTGTCTTTAAAAGGGAAGCATTTTGAAAAAAATATCTGAGAACAGTGTCCCAATTAAAAGTGGAGAAGAAAGTCTAGAATTGTCTCTTATATTACTGAGAACTGCTGAAGATGTAAGCATTTATTTCAGTGTATACAAATATGCTAACAGAATTGCTGCCCTAGGCTATGTGCAAATAAGCTGAATTATTTTAAGCTGTAATTATAGTGTTTTCTGCTTGCTGTGCTTATTTGACCTGTCTGCTCTTTTCCTGCTTTTATGGCTGAAAAAAATATTTTATGCATCCACTCAGCACGTAATTATAATCTCAGGCTTTCTTGGAGTAGGGAAGAGAGATCATTTCCACCTGAAGTTGATGAGAACTTATTCATTACATTCTGGTAGTTATGATGTCTGATGCTGTCCATTTGTAAAATTGTATACTTACACTGAATTCCAGTGCCATTAATTAGCTCTAGAAGGAAGGCTTCCAACAGCTAAGTATGTTTTGCTGGAAGGAGAAAGCTAAGGTTTTTCCTTCAGAAATGCCAATAGCTCTGAGAACTCTCTTGCCTAGTATTTCAGGAGTTTGCAAGAACACTTTCCTGGCCACTACAACTTTTTCAGAATTCTCAAACTGAGTTTAAGGGATGGTCATAAACTTACTACACACTCTGTTACAAAAAGCACTTTCACCGTGGATATAAGAATGTGAGTTCCCCTACAAATATTTTTAGTCACTGGTGTGGTGTTATCCATCACTGTAAAGAAAGAGAGATTCATGACAAGTGGTAGTTGGATATCTGACTATTAGAAAAGTATAGTATCTGAAAAATACATGGCGGATGAACTTTAGTGTTTAAAAAGTTTGAAATAAGTTCAGTCACTAGATAACTCAGTTCAGAAGGTCATTGCAAGATATATAATGGTTTACACTAAAAATTGATAATTTATATACTCTGGTGATGTTTACCATATTTACTATCTAATCAAAAGATATGCTTTCTTTTTCTAAAAGCTAGTTGATAATAACTTAAGACACATGCATCAGCTTTTATGCAAACCATTGTGAGTTGTCTCACAGACATTAAGGGCTTTATCACACCTGATCCAGGCCAAAAGATGTGTTAGAAAGTAGAAAATTGTGTTCAATTCTCCTTACAAGGCAACAGAAAATTTATGAAGGAGAGTCATTTCTGTGTTTGTAAGTGATCTCCTTTGGACCATGAAAGTGATACTCTTCCCTACCTTTTCATTTCCTGAGTACTGTGTGCTTCATGTACATGTTAATATATTATGCTAATTTTTCCATCAAAAATGGGAAAATATGTTTACATCAAGATTTCAAGTGTTTCTCAGGATCCAGGGCCATTCAAAATGTTAATTTACTGTTGCATTTGCAAATAGAGAAGCTAATGACCTTTTGCTGAAGGGCAAGGCTGTTATCTGCACAATTTTTGGCTAATCTATAGAAACAAGTGATTTACAAAGAGGAAGAAAATATTAAAATGATCTCATAATATATTGCACTTTTTTACATTAGTAATGACAACCTTTTGAAGTGGGTAGAATAAGAAGCTGAGAGTTGGAACTCACCTGAGTTCCATTCCCAAACCACCTCTCACTAGTAGGTGGTAGGCATGTCCATTATAGATAACCTTGATAGTTTGTACAGCTGTCAAGTGGCACCAAGCGGTGATGTTAAACTTAATTGTTTGTAAAGTACTTTCAGAATGTCAGAGGAAAGCTGCTCTAAAGTTTATTATTATAATACAATTTACCTTTAGGTATTATCTGAAAAACAATATGGAAACAGAGACGTTATGCTCAGATGAGGATGCTCAGGAGCTGCTTAGAGAGAGTCAGATTTCTCTTCTACAGCTGAGCACCATTGAGGTGGCTACTCAGCTCTCAATGAGGGACTTTGAATTATTTCGCAATATTGAGCCTACTGAATACATCGATGATCTCTATAAGTTGGACTCCAAAACAGGAAATGCTCACCTGAAACAGTTTGAGGATGTCATTAACCAAGAGACATTCTGGGTTGCCACAGAAATTTTAACAGAGGCCAACCAGCTGAAAAGAATGAAGATTGTTAAGCATTTCATTAAAATTGCCCTACACTGTCGAGAATGCAAGAACTTCAATTCCATGTTTGCCGTTATAAGGTAAAGTACTACTTCCATTTTACGGAAAAGAAAATATTCAGTCTAACAACAACTTGTGGGGAGTATAGTATATATTTTAATATAAATTTTCAGGTTGCACAGCATACCAGTCTATAACGAAAAGGTATAATTTCACTGCATTTCCCCCCACCCTCAGTTTTTTTTTAAAGTGTTTGTATTGTGGTTTTTGTCATTGCTCCTTAACTCTTACCTGTGCATTCTTTCCTGTCCATGAGGGTAAGGAGAGAGAGTGTTTGGATGAGCCGTGTTCTTGGTCTATAACCCTTAGAAACCTGCTTATTATTGCTGCTGTTTTCTTTGGTTGCTCTGCTTCTCTGATTCCTGAGTACTTTGGGCTTTTGAGCATACTTCCTTTCCTCCCTTTTCTCACTCATCATTATGTTCTACCTGTGTATTTGAAAGAAACCAGTTACATAATTTTTTTCCTCACCCATGTAGACTCTTCCATCACTTTTCTCCAGTCTGTCTCATCTTAGTCTGCTAGTTTAAATTTTCCTCCTTTCTCTAACCAGTCACTCAGCACCTCTTCTCTTCTCAATATTTAATATATTTGGGCTCTTTCTTTGCATTTTGGGTCTAATTCTGTTTTTTACCATGTGCAACTTCATTGACTTGAATAGTCTGAGCAAACAAATGGCCTTTTTTTCAGTCGCTTAGACCCCATCATTTGTCAAAAAGACAGTTCTTCACAATCTCACTCTGGACTAATTTCAGCCAATCAGCACTAATATGATTTCTGAGAATTAAGATATTTGAAGTCTTTTGCACCCCTTAATTCCCTTATCCTGAATTACAGAGCATGTGTGATTCTTTTTTATTCGGGGCTATCCATATGTGAAGCTAATCCTGAAGTGATCTGTACTGTGCATGTAGATAGATCTACAGAAATAGATACCCTCATCTCCATTTCCTAATGCCATGTTTCTCATGGGTAGGACTTACTCTCCCTCACTATATTTTGTCTTCATCAGGCCCTCTAGGATAGAAGTCTTGTTTGAGAAATCAGCATTTGTTTTTACTCTTATTTCTAAGGAAACTTGCCTTTTTTTTTACGCTGTGCCAAAGATAACCTATTTGCAGCTTGGCATGCTGTGTCTAGATGATGCCTTCTTTTTCTTAGCGTAGTTATTTCTGCATTTGTCTGTTTGGAGGGCACATTATGACTGGTAGCCTTTGTTTATACGAAGACCATGATTTTTCTGATATGCAAATGATTTAACGATAGTATGAGGGAAAAATTGTGCCGATTTTGTATTTAGATTAAAATTAACCAGTTTTGATGCTTTTTGAATCTGATGTTTGAATCTGATGTTTTACTTGGTTTAAACAAAATTTCTAACAAATTTTTTATTCCACTAATCACTACAATGGTGAATTACATAACTGTATGATATTAAAATCCATTTCCTTTTATCTTTGATATATACAAAGAACGATAATCTTAGACTGAGTTTCCGAGTTTCTTCATTCTGGAGAGTTTCTTTAAAAAAAAAATCTTATTGTGAGTGATTTTATAAAGGAGTTAGTTTTTCCAGTAAAATGTTAATTCATCCTTTCATACACAGATGTATGAGCTGTTTAAGGTTGCTGATACGGTAATTGCAGGAATTGTTTGAATGGCTTCCCCTAAGTATAGTGACAATGGGCTTTGTTGAAACTAAAATTGTCATGCATTTCCTAAGGTTCATATAGTTAAATATGTGTCCTCCTATTTCAGTAGTGGCTCAAAATATTGCCCTTACTAGTTCTCTATATTAAGTACTCCTATAAAAACTAAAATTCTCTCAAAAATTGCTTTAGCACAAGACACCATACCTGCTCAAGCTTTTCTTCCCTTCTGTTGTGTATTTATAAATCCTAAGAGGCAGCATGAAACCATTCTGGTGCCTTCAGGAGTTTGTAGGCCTCAGTGAGGGACCTACCTTATCTGCTTTTTTCGTGTGTGTTCAATATATTCATCATTTTAAGCTGCTTTTTTCTATACTGAGTTTCCATAACCTTGTAAAATAACACTCGTAAATCCCTGTATCATGTGGTGTTCTTGCTTGTATATTTTCTATAATCTCCTTATAGTATGACCAGAATGTTACAAATGTTTTAAAGTAACTTCATTTGTGCCTTATTTTTGTGCTTAAATCATTTCCTATATTATATTTTTTCACATATTGCAAAATGACAAGTGTTTTCTACTCCTCTTTGTACTGATCTGCATAGAATACTTTCACTGTGGGAGTTTAACCTTTCTGGGTCAGGAATGTCTTTCTGTGTTTAGTATTTGTGGGTACTATAGAAGACTAATAATAATGTCCATGTTATCTTAAAAATACCCTTCTCTACAACTGAATGGCATTAAACCAGCAGATTAGAATAGCATGAGGGTTGATGCGAGATTAGGCTTCATGATAATGATGCTTTAATCTAACTGTAAATTTAAATTGATATACTTTGTTAGATTTGCTTTTACTCTTTCAATCTATATCTATATAGATACTGATTCTGTTTTAAGAAAATTAATAATGCAGTAAAATGCCACTAAAAATATATGCTTCATTTTAGGGCCAGTTATTTTTTAATAAAATAAGAGTTGTCAAGCACCAGTACAACCCTGCTTTAAATGAAGTGTATTAAAATATACTGGATATTAATCAGTGTATTTGTGCATTATTATTATTACATTATTGCTGCAAATACCTTGATGTGTATTGATTGAAAGGAGTTCTGATTTCACCTGTATATAACATCAGATGCTGAAGTATTTACTCCGAAGTCTTTTCATGAATAATCTGTGAATCCAACTGCCTTCCACAAGAAGGAGCATGTTAAATTATATTCTTTTCCCTTCTTCTCCAGTACTGGAAGCATTTGAGTGACACACAAATCCTCTAGGGATTGAGCTAATGCAAAACTTCAAGTAGGCTTCAAAAGTAGTAGGCCAGAGATGAAATACTATTACCTGTTAATCACACTCTTACTGCCAAGTTAGGGTTAATGGAAAAAGAAACACCTTACTTGTTTTCCTAAAGGTAAATTCCTAGGGGAAAAAACAGCTCTTAGAGGATTAAATTGCTTCGTTAGTTTTATTATTTCACTGTTGCATTATGACAGAAGGTTTAAAAAAGTTTTATCATGGAAAACCTTGAAACTTTAGAACATTGTTATCTGTGATGTTTAATCTCTCAAATTGAAAATATTATATTCACATTCAAAGGATTTAATGTGGTAATCCTGCTAAGGAGTAGGCAAACCCATTTTGTGGATGTTATCTTCTCTGTAGGGCTGCCAAATTATCTGACAAACAAAACAAAAAACAAAAATCAGTTGAACTGGTTTTGACATGTCATGGTCATTAGTTTTTTGTGGGGCTGGCAAATGTCCTGTTAACATATTAAAGTTCAGGTTGTAGCTGAGATTGAATAAGCACGCACAAGGAAAGGAGTCAGAATGCAAGGGTCCTTCTCACTGTTTGTCCTTAGAGTAAGGCCAGTTGTGATTGCTATCCTTGGTCTGTTTGAGGCACAATTCCCCCTAAAGAGGCAACAGGAAGAAAGAACCATGACCAACCCTGCACCTCAATAGCCACTGCATCTGGTTGGTTACACCAGGGACCTTGTGATGCTCCCTTCTAAGGGAGCACAGCAGATGCATTTCCTCTTTGTATTCCCCCTCATAAGAACGGACATACTGGGCCAGACCAAAGGTCCATCCAGCCCAGTATCCTGTCTACTGACAGCAGCCAGTGCCAGGTGCCCTGGAGTGAGTGAACCTAACAGGTAATGATCAAGTGATCTCTCTCCTGCCATCCTCAAGAAGAAATTCTCTTTCAGTCCCAAAGCTTCCTTGTGGCTGCCCTGTAAGCAACTCTACCCCCACACCCAATGTAGGGCAGTACTTAACTGCCCTAATCTACCCCTAAGGGTAGTGGATAGTAGTTGTTATACAGTATCCCTAAGGATAGTAGATAGTAGTTGTTATATTTCCAAAACAAAAAAAAAAAAAAGACATTAATTTTCTGCTAATGAGTAAGTTTATCTTCATTTCTTGCTTTCTGTGGTAGCATAGGCAAAATGTAATAAAGCAAAATGATATCTAATCCCTATCATGTCATATTAAACAGAGGATTATTTATTTGCTGACTTTCAGAAAGGACAGTTGTTTTGGTTTCATAGAGCAGTGTTCTGATCAATAATAGCAAATCTTGGTTTAGTGATTTAAGTGCAACATAATCTAATATTGATTGTTCTGTATTGCTAATCTATGCAGTATAAATGTTAAAATCATAGTCTTGTTTTGGGTTGCAAACATGAGCAAGCCACTTGTGACCGAGTAGAAAAATAAGGGATGCAGCTGGATTTAACTGACCTACCTACCCAGCTAATAATATGGACAGAGAGCGCAATTGGTTGGTTTGGAACCCAAATCTAATATCTACTGAAAGAAACTTCCCAGAGAAAGCAGGTTTGTGAGAGAGGCTGATGGACAAGCTATCTTTTTTTAGTAGCTATAATTTTTTTAAAAGTAATTCTACTTTGTATAAATGACCTATTTTTCCTCCCGGGTTTGTTCAGTGTACATATCAAAGCAAGATTTTTCTAACACCTGATTGCATTTGCACTGCTGGCAATCTGAATATCAAGCTGTGTGAGTTCTGCTTCCTAACCCATCTATAATAAAGACTCTGACCACTCAGAATTCACCGAATAATTCTGCTGATGCATGATGCAGAATGGAATGAAGCTTGCTATTCTGAAACTCTTAGGGCTCCATAGTACTGATGAACAAAAGTCATTAATCTAATTACTGTATGATTCTTATGCAACTTTAATTTAGAGGATGGAGATTTTTAATTTGATTTATAAAATGCGCACCTGTCATTAATGTTTGATGCATGTTACAATGCTTAAAAAAGTCAGATGTAACAAGTTTAGTGAAAGAGGGAGGCATTTCATAAATTTGCAGATCAACACTACTCGTTATAAAGGCTCCCAATCTGTTTCTCTGAAAATTTTCCCCACTTGTGTTTGTAATGAATGTGCAGCTCACTCCTCTTGCCTTCTTACTGTAACTGTACCTCATAATCACTTCATTAACATTAGAATGTCACTGTCAGAAAATGGTTGTTAACTGATTGTCTTGGAACTATATTTTTAAATTGTTTTACTATGACTATGAAAGTGTTAACATATTCTTCATGTCCCATTTTCAATGTTCAGGAGAGTGCTCAGCAGTGGCTTATTGGTAACTTATTTGGCTTCAGTTTGGCAAATGCCCAGATTTAAAGTTAGCCTTATAAAATCCATTTTCCCTCTTAAAAAAAAAAAAAAAAAAAAGCTGTAGTCTTTTCCAGCTGCTGATGAAAAAAACCCTATCTTTTGCAGTGGGCTAAATCTGGCACCAGTAGCACGACTCAGAGGTACCTGGGAAAAGCTACCAAGCAAGTATGAAAAGCACCTTAGAGACCTTCAAGATCTTTTTGATCCATCTAGAAACATGGCAAAGTACCGCAACATTCTTAGCAGTCAGAGCATGCAGCCTCCCATTATTCCACTGTTTCCTGTTGTCAAGAAGGATATTACATTTCTACATGAAGGTAACTCCCTATGTAGAGAAGAAATAAATCAAAACATAGAATAATATTTTAATCCTTGCTTCTTTTGTGTCCAGTGTTCCAAATTATACAACTAAAAAGAATAAGTAATATAATGCATCGTGTAGTCTCCTCTGGATTAAAATGAAATATAATGCAGAATGCATAATAGAGAACGCAGATCCTAGACAAAAATTAAAAATTCAGTGGAGATATTAAATATTTTAAAAACTGCACTTAATCTTCGTTAACTACCTCCAAGGTTATGATAGAAGAGCTTTTGACTGTAGTAACAATATTCAGAACACTTCAGACATGTTTCTGTCTTCATAACTCATCATTACAGTATTTGCAGAGTTAGTTTTATCTAGTGGGTTGCAGAGTTACTTTTGCTTTAAAATATTTCCCTTTATTTAAAACATTTCCCTTTTTAACAGTTTTTCCATTCTTCATTAGTAAAGGGTTCTAAATATGCCCGGTTTTCAGATCTGTTATCTCAGAATTGCTTGAACTAATTTAAAAGGGTAAATGTTGTCAGTTTCATATTTGCGCCATTTTAACATATGAAAATAAATCTGTGCATAGTCAAATTGTTCCATTTTCCCTCTACTGACAGCTGCCACCTTAGAATTAGATTAACAAGGACAGAGCAAGCATTCCTATCTACTTTGAGTGGGCCTGACTGGCATCTGTATTCTGCCACTATGCTACTTCCTGGTTTTGACTGATGCTTGAATTAAAGGCTTTTGACATCTGCTGAAGGGTGATATTATGGGAAACAAATAACATAGCCTTAGAAAAGTACTGAATATTGCTTGTATTTATTCTACATATTTCATTGCACAGGAAATGATTCAAAAGTGGATGGCCTGGTAAATTTTGAGAAACTCAGAATGATTGCCAAAGAAATTCGACAAGTCATCAGAATGACCTCTGCTAACATGGATCCGGCTGTAATGTTCAGACAAAGGTGTGCAATTAAACAAGAAAGTAGGATTAAAGATATCTCTTATACAGTGGGTAGAGTGCGGGTTTGTGTGCATGAACACATGTTTACATTCCATTGTGATTTCATTATCATAAACATTTATCATTAGCGTGAAATCTGTACCAAATGGGATTTACGGGATTAAGGAATATATTTTACTATCGTTTTAAAATGGAAATATTCCTGCTTTTTTCATAATCTGGATAGCACTTTAGGGTATGTTAGTACAAACATTATTTATTTTATTATGTGTCACAGACAAAAACCTGCATACCGCCTATGTATGAGTGCAGAGTAGAACCACCACCATCTCCAATCTGGGACAAAACCTAAAGCTACTTGTAGTCTATTAGCTGGAAAAGCAGCAGCAGCTATTCCATGTGAGATGTGCAGGATGTTAGAGCCTCAAGATCCATGTAAATATACATTCTGTGGATCCTTGCGTAGGTCAGTCGTATTGCAGCTGGTCGAATTGATTTATGCTGGAACAGTATAGTGGTCCCCTACCCCCACCCTCTTCACCCATAGTCCCCTTGCACAGCCCGAGTGTAGGATTTTAGTGTGGTGACCTTGGCGGCAGCAGTTGAGTCAGGGTGATGCCCCATACTGAATCAGTAAGTATGTTAACTAATGATATGTCTTCACTAGCAATGTTAAAGTGCTGCTGTGGCAACACTTTAACATGGTTGTGTAGTTGCGGCACCAATGCTGGGGAAGAGCTCTCCCAGTGCTGTAAAAAAACCACCCCCACAAATAGCTAGTGGAATAGCTGGGAGCCAGGCTACCAGCACTGGTTCAGTGTATACACTGCCACTTTACAACAGTGAAACTTGCAGCTTTTGGGGGCGGTGTCTTTTCACACCCTGAGTGAGAAAGTTGTATTCAGTTTGTATTTGGTTCACACAGTGATTTTTCAGGGCTGGCAGTTAGAAAAAGCACCGTTTTACTTGTAATGTGAGTAAATTTGGTATGTAATTATTGAGCTGCATATGTGGCATATCACAATGTTGGTTTAGCGTAGTCACTTTTTAGAGAAGGATGTCGCTTTTATGCCAGTATAGATGATACAAGCAAGAAGTCCACATTTAAAATGAAATCTGTAAAATATTCATCTGATGAATTACAGTGGCTCATCAGAAACCATTACAGTTATATAGGTAAATCATATTTACAGATCAGTTCTGTCTAAAAATCTGTCTATACTTTAAATGCTTCACAGGAGACAAGTCTAATTGTTTCATTGAATGAATATCAAATAAATAGTTCACCTGTGATGTGCCTTTTAAACTTCCAATATGCATCTTAAGGAGCACATCAAACACAATACTCTCATAAAATGCTTTGTGTACTATTGTTGTAAGTAGCACGTATGATTAGAAGGGAAAAAGTCTTTTTTTCATTTCATTTATAGTCAGTTTCATTATTTCTCCTGCATAGTCAATCAGTTTCCTTTGTTATGAAAACTCCAGTAAAATGTTTTTGATTAAAAAAACAAATGAACAAAAAAAATGTAGTGTTTATGCGAATACTTTGAGAAGTTCATAACTAATTAGAACAAAGCTTCTAATTCTTTAGAACATATTTGTCAAATAACATATTTTCCACAAGCAATCAAAATGAAAAACATGTAAATTTATAATGATCCTGTTTCTTAATGTTTCTTATAATTACAATCCTAATGCATTACATTCTATTAATCTCATTATACTTCCTGCAATGTGAATTTTTCTAAAAGATATAAGGGTTTCATTCTGTCTCTCAAAAGTAAATAACAGGTAAGCTGTTTGAAGTCGATGATGCAACATCTAAAATAGATCTTTCATGTTAAATATTTCCCACAAGTTGACTTGAGTTTGGCTTTAAATTTGTAGTTAAACATAAAAATATGCAATATGTTCTTCTATATTCATTAAAATATTGGAAGGCGTTCCCCGCACTCTATTAAAACCGTATGTTATTGTTTGAGAATAGTGTTTGCTGGATAGAATTTTTTCTTTTCTATACTTTCCTGTCTACATCTTTTTCTTCCTGACTCTCAACTGTGATATTTTTCCTGTGCTTTTCTGTTCAAATACATGCTTCAATGTATATGGCTCTTGCTTACAGGAAGAAGAGGTGGAGGAGTTTGGGGTAAGTGTAGAGATGAATGCAACTAAGATAAACAAAGGTTATGCAACTTTTAACATACTGCATCCTCCTCATTAGTGCATGCAATTGAAATACAGCATGCATTTTATTAACCCTGCAATACATATTTTTGGTGAACAAATTTAGAGAAAATCAGGAACAAATTCTGTTTCCAGTCAGCTTTTGCACCACTGATTTTATGCTCCAGATAAGCTGTTTCAACTTTAATTTAATGCAGAAAGAGAAACTATTATCTAATTACAGTGTAGTGCAGAATATTTTTGAAAACAAATAAAATAACTTTTAACTCGTATCTCAAAAGTTCTAACTAGTACTTGTTGTTTTATACTGTAACTATGTGTTGGGTTATTGTAATTATAATACTCTTTAAACTTGGAGTCCAGTTGTAATTCTGTGTTGCGCAATATCTTATATTTTTTAACTGTACTTACGAAGGATCAAATCCTGCATTTGGGCACATTCCAAAATCCTCATTTACTTCACTGGTAGTTTTGGTTGTGCAAGGAATGTAGAATAGGGACCAAAATGATTAGGACTGCAAGTGCAATATGATTGGTTAATGAATATTCTAACCAATACCTGCATATTACAATGACTTAATATATTGGAGCTGATTATTGGCATTATTTGGCTTCCCAGAGCCAAATAATCCCTGATCCTAGAGCTTCTATTGAAGAAAAAAGAACTAAATAGCAAAATAAATAAATAAAATAAAAACTAAAAATAAATTTAAATAGGAATTATGATAAACATACCTCTTCTATTATTTTTCTCTCATCAGTAGAATGAAGGACAATTACATATCTAACATATTCCAACCTTGGGATTATTGTGAAAACAATTAAAACAAGAATCAGAAAATGTGTGTGATTTTTAAAGGGAATTGACTTTTAAAAAATTCTGTATGTACATAGGAAATAAAACCCATAGGTCATTAACGATTAAATGTAAAGTTGTTTAGTCATCCACCTATACCTGTCCAGGTGAGATTTCCTTATGCAAATCAGCACAGTAAATTCTGCCAATAGCATTTCCCACTCCTTACAATGATCTCGGTACCTGTTCATTGGCTGTCTCTCTTTCCACCTCTCTGCATATGATACTATAGATAGGAGGTGTAGCAGGTGGTGCTGTGGCACAAAAGTCTCGAATACTCCAGTGAGGTCCTACAACTGTGAGTTCAGTTCATGCTCAAACCAGTTTCTTTTCTTTTTGTTTCTTTTAAATTTATTAAAAAGCCCTTATATAATC
Source organism: Dermatemys mawii (assembly GCA_007922305.1). NCBI lineage: Eukaryota > Metazoa > Chordata > Testudines > Dermatemydidae > Dermatemys > Dermatemys mawii. Next base: position 7,898,405 of record ML677358.1, read on the forward strand.
ACGCCAACTCCTATGCTCGAAAGCCATTAAGGAGGAGATGGGTGTAAGTAGAGGACTTCAAAGGTGATCGACAAATAATTTTTTTAATTGTTTGTGCCCAGTTTTACTACTTTGTGATGTGAACCAGTAGACTGAAAGCTTATGTGTCTCAGCATTTTCTCCTCCTTTTTTTAAGTCTAAGGATGCGAAATTGGATCTCCTAGTTTTGCTAGATCATTGGGGCCTGAGATATGGATTGAGAATGCTCATCCCTTAGTTGCAGGGATTTTGAGTTGCGAACACAAACATCTTTTCTTTCCTCTGTGTGTTAAGGTTTGGATTTAAATAGATTTTAAAATTCTGTTTTTGTTAACAAATCTGACTCCTAATAGCGTCCCCTCTTAATTGCTTGGCTTTTGGTCTTCTGTGATGACATAAATCCACTAGTTCACTAGTCATTCATTGCGTTTCAGGGTGGACTTGACTCTCTAATGTAAAAAACAGGAGAGAGCACATAAATATTATTGGCTGCCGTCGCTCACATTCAAGCAAAAAGGGGCATTAGCTCAATTTCTGCTCTATTTTAGGTTATGTTTAAAACTGTACATGAGATTCTGGAAGCTAGTTCCCATCTTTTGCCTGTGCGTAAAAGAATGGATTCTAATGGGGAAATCTGTTCCCTCACCCCCATTATCCAGGGAGCAGGGTGAAGTTTTCAGGTCTTCAAAGTAGCTACCACTAATATAAAGCTTGCTAGAGAGCTCTTGTTTGGTACTGTTTTGCTAAAATATCAGCAAGCATCATGGTTTATAGCTCATAATATGTGTAGTCTTTCATTGTTCCTGACCATAATTGATAGATAAGTATCTGCTTGAGCATTGAATATATCCAAATGCTGAGAATTCCACAACCTCTTTTACCATCCGCATGGCTGTAATAATGATACATTTTCCCATAATTAACCTATATCTTCTTGATGTATTTGAGATAATTCTTACTTTGAATTTGATATGTGTGAGTGATTGATCCAAAAATTTATTAAACACCTTTTTTTTATATAGTAGGCAGCTGTGTCTCCTTTCATTCTTTTCCTTAAGTTCAACATGTCCAGTTTTATTAACTTTTCCTAAAAGGTTAGGCTTATTTTCCATCTCTTTTACCATTATAGTTACTTTCTTCTGAACACTTTCTGTGGGTTTTGTGAAGCATTGTTACTTGGGAGCCTGGATCATTTGGGCTTTTGGCCTTATGCCTTCTTGTATACCTGTGAAATATGTATATTTCCAAATAATGGTTGCATATCCTGCCACGTGATTTCTTTAACAAGTCAATTACCTTTACAAATATGTTTACACAGTGTTCACTTTTGAAAGAAAAGTTATACCTGTGAATGCTTTATAAGAATATTCAGGCATAATTTATACGAGTTGTATTTGAAGCTTACTTTAGAACTTAGCATGTAATGCAGCTATCATGATGAACATTTATAAAATATTTTATTGATTTTAATATTAACCAAGATAGAGTTCTCTGCCATACCTTGACAATTGAACAAGAGGTGGTATGGATCTGTGAGAGATTTAGTAAGGGGTTAATAGAACCTTTAATCTTTAGTTCAATAGTTGAAAGCTAGCAAAGTTGGATAGTGACCAACAGATGTAACAATGGATGCTTAAGTTAAACTATTTGGTGATCTAGCTCCAATTCCTCAAGGAGCAAGTGAATCTAAATTGGCAGCCCTTTTGGCAATCTCAGGGACCAAAGATTGAAGGGGCACAGGAGGGTTACATTCTCCTCCATAGATAGGGTATCTCCAGGTCAGGGTTTAAGCTTATTGATAGGCCAATAAGAGCAAAGCATGGACTGTCACTGTCGTTTATGCCTGCCATTTTGAGAAACAGAAAACTGCAGTTTCCTTTGCTGTCAGTCCAACCAAAAAAAAAAAAAAGAGCGCTTTGTTGTGGGCATAATTTCTAGGTGGCAAAACAGAATGAAAAGTGAGCAACATAATGCATTTTGTATATATGAGACTGCTTTTCTTTTTATCACAACTTTATCAGTTCAGATATTTTGGGGAGCTTAGTGATAGAGTAGGATAATTCAGTAATTTCTCTGCAAGAAATTAGTTTTCAGTCTCAGACATATGCTAAGGACCAAATTACTTAAACCATCTTCAACACTATTGGTACATTTGTCTGCCAGTATAACCCAGAATTGAATTGGTAGGCGTTTTGCAGACAGAACTAAATTTGCAGAGGTATATAGGCAGCTTACACAGCATTTTGCCTTATTCTTGCCAGTTCCACACTTTCATGAGTAATCCTTTCTAGACTCAATACGCTGTCGTTATTTTACCAAATTACTTTCAGACAAATGTTGTTTTAATGCTATTCATCTCTTTAACTCATTTGCATCAGCATGCACGAGCCCTAACTGAAGTGTGCTGGTATTAAATTGCTTTAGCATATGCTACTGTAGCACTTCATTCTTGAAGTGAACCTGAAGTTTACCGATTTGCCTTTTCATTTTGTAGGTCTCTGAGCCAGGGCAGCACAAACTCAAACATGCTTGATGTTCAGGGAGGTGCTCACAAAAAACGTGCTCGACGCAGCTCACTCCTTAATGCCAAGAAGCTGTATGAGGATGCCCAGATGGCCAGGAAGGTGAAGCAGTACCTTTCCAATCTGAATGTGGAAACCGATGAGGAAAAATTCCAAATCATGTCACTTCAATGCGAGCCTGCATATAGCACTTGTAAGTAAAGCAAACTCAATTAGACAAGGTTGCTGGTGAAGAGGATTACTTCCTTGCCATACAAACCTGGTTATGTATGCTGTTGTGTTAGAAACCTAACAATATGTTTGCATAGAAGAAAACCCCTTTAAAGGACTCTCACTTTTTGATTATATACAAGATTTTTAAATGATGATCCTACAGCCTTCAAATATAAATTTAGGAATGTTTTTAACCAAAAAAAAAACAAAAAGTCCTTGTAGTAAGAAATTTATCTGTCAGTGGAGACACTAAAAATACCCTGGCTGATGCAGTTTCAGCAACCCAGCATTTGTCTTTCTTCTGCCTTTGGTTGCACTTGCACAAGTCTGGAGTGACAGCTCTTATTTTTGACCTTCAGTTGTTAAGTTGTGCGTCATTTAATAAGTCTGGGAGAGAATCCTAGAGAACATTTGATCCATTCTTGCTGCACTGTCACTGTACAGAATTAAGGAAGGATAAAAGTAACATTTACCATATGAACTGCAAGGAAATGAAAAGACACAAAACCAATATAGAAACTAGCCATGGATAAAGAGTAAATAAGCAATTATTGCATTATGGCTTACAGTAAGAGATGAACAGCAGGGAGAAAGTTATGCCAATATTGCCAGCATTAACTGATGAGACTGACAGGGCTTGACAGTCAAAAATGAAGGGCAAAATGAAGGAAAAATCTTGTAAACTAAACTCCTTTGAGACTACCTTACTAAATAAGCTTTAGTCTCGTCTGTATTTTACCCCTGTATAGACACAGCTTAATAAATCCCTATTTTTTAAAATTAGCAATTATAATTGCATGTGTTTTTGATACTTAAGTATTTTTGTAAATAAAGTTATTGACACCTTAACTAAGATAAGCTAGTGGGGAAGGAATTAAGATTGTTTGGTAGAAGGAAGAAAAGGTATATATTTTTAGAAATGATCACTTTGCACTTAAATACAGTCTTTCATCTGAGGATTTCAAAGTCCTTTCAATTTAGTTATGTCTCTGATATCCCTCATGACATAAACAGAATTATGTTCATTTTATAGATGTGTTAACAGAGCACAGAGAGTAAGTGAATGACTTGTTTGAATTGGAGTCATTTACAGAATGAAAAATAGGACCTGAGAATTTTGATTCCCAGCCTGAATACTTAGCTCTTCCCTTTAGGATCACAGTAATGAAATAGATGATAAATACGTCAAGAATTAACTTGCATGCTAGGTATCCTCCCTGCTCTGTTAACATGTATGATTTTGCCATATTGTTACCCAGATACTTTCCATTTCCAAGGCATTGTTTTCCCCACTTTCAACTCCACAAGCAAGTGTGGTGTACAGACATGTTCCCTAGGTCATCTTGCAAGGTATATAGGCTCTTGTTTTCATGTGTAATTTTTGTTCCCCTCTTCTCCCCCATCCCCAATGAAATTGTTTTGTGGCTACATGCCAGAGTGTTCTCAAGACGTTAGGAGGAGTAGCAGTTATAACAGCAGCAACCCAGGGAAGTTTATATGGGAGAGATTTGAGTGTTTGAAGGCAGGTTCTGGAATAGAACACTCATGGATATATAGCCAACAGGGTTGTCTTCTCTGCATTTAGAGCTGAAGTTAGGCTGCACCTCAGGAAGTCATTGTTCTGGTACTAGAGCAGTGGGTTTCAATCTGTGGTCCATGGACCTCTGGTGATCTGCAGGCTTTGTCTGAGGCAGTGGTTTTCAACTTTTTTTCTGGGGATGCAGTTGAAGAAAATTGTTGATGCCTGCCACCCAACAGAGCTGGTAATGAGGGGTTTGGGGTGTGGAAGGGCTTAGGGCTGGAGCAGAAGGTTGCGGTGCAGGAGTGAGGACTGCGGGGTAGGGCCAGGAATGAGGGTTTCAGGGTATGGGAGGGGGCTCTGGGCTGGGGCGGGGGTTGGAGTGTGGGAGGGGATCAGGACTCTGGGCTGGGGATGAGGGGTTTGTGGGGGGCTCAGGGCTGGGGCAGGGGGGTGTGGTGCAGGAGAGAGTCAGGACTCTGGGCTGGGGCTGCAGGCTTGGGGTTGGGGATGCGGGGGTTGTGGTTCAGGAAGGAGATCTGGGTTTGGAGGGCTCAGGGCTGGAGCAGAGGGTTGGGGTGTCAGGAGGGGGTCAGGACTCTGGGCTGGGAGTGTAGGGGATGGGGATGGGGTTGGGGTGCAGGAATGGGTTCTGGGTTTGGAAGGAGCTCAGCGCTGGGGAAGGGGAGGTGGGGCACCAGGTTGGGGTGTGACTTGCCTCTGACGGCTCTTGGTCAGCAGTGCAGCCAGGGCAGGCTTCCTGCCTATCATGGAACTGCGGACTGTGTTGCTCCCGGAAGCGGCTAGCAGCGGGTCCAGCTCCTAGGCGCAGGACGCAAGTAGCTTTGTGTGACTCTTGCCGGCAGGAACCACGCCCCTCCCCCAGCTCCCTTTGGCCTGTGCTTGGGGCAGAGGCAGGGGCAGCGCACAGAGCCCCGTGGCTCCCCTGTCTACAAGCCGGACCTGCTGCTCATTGCTTTCAGGGTGCAGTGCAGTGTCGGAAAAGATAGGCACTGGCCTGCCTAGCACCATCAACAGGACTGTTAATGTCCCGGTCAGTGGTGTTGACCAGAGCAAGGCGACCCAGTGCCTTACATGTCCCAACCCATAGTTTGAAAAAAACTGGTGTAAGGGGTCTGCGAAAGATTGTCGTTACCAGAGAACTGTGGTTTTCAACCTGTGGTCCATGAACTCCTGGGGGGTCCACAGATTGTTCAAGATTTCCAAAGGGAACAGCACCTTTGTTTGTAATTTTTTAGGGGTCCACAAATAAAAAAGAGGTTGAAAAGCACTGTACTAGAGCAATCTTATTTTATAGGAAAGTCTGTTAAGTAGTTGTGTCTACTTGTTATTACTGTCTTCACTCCTTTTTTTTAATGTCAAAATCTAAGCTGAAGTGAGACATGATCATCAAGAAATGTGTACGATGTTTACATCTCTCAAAGATATAAATAATACCAATGTTTATTTATAAGCATTTGAATGTTTTTATCAATTTAAATTTTCACAATTGTGGAAAATTAAGGGGGGAGATTAGACAATAGGACAATCAGATGATAATAAGTTAATGATATCAGACACTGGGATTGAGAAAGTTTAAAGCTATATAACCCTTAAAACACGAATTGTCAACATCACATGTCAAAAGTATATCAATTATATATCCTTCAGTCAAACTCTAAGTTCTCATCAGCACTTTTCTTTAGCTATTTGGTAATTTCTGTTATCAATGGAAATATTTTTTCATTAGTATTTGTACATACAGTGAAAGCAATGTTTACTGAAAAAAATAGAATCCTTCCAAGTGTATGGGTGTGTTTTTAAGGAATATGCAGGGACACCATTATCAGTGTGTGTCCAGTGCTGTTCCATTTTAGTATTGAGAACTATCTCAGAAATACTCGTTAATTTTCTAAAAGGAGTTTGTGATTAGTTTCTTATAGAGGCTCTTTTATCCCCTATAATTTTCTGTTAGATGACACCTGCCTGACAGGTCATATTTCCAATTTTTTGACAGTATCTTCATCTGTGAATTGTAGAGGGCTTTCTAGTTAAGATTTCTCGTAGTGTTGTTGCTTATACAAAACATTTATTAAAAGTTCTTTCTGTAATGGAAATGATTTGGGGCTCAGGCAAATGGCCATGCTTGCATCCAGTTAGTGATTTTGAACTTCGTGTTGGCACTGTCAGAGAATATGCCAAGAAAGCTAAAGAAAAAGAGTAGCTTGCATGAACAAAGAAAGCACATCATAAACATAACCTTTTTCTGCTTCTTGTGCTGTATGTTTGGCAAAGTATGGTAATAACACAGTTTGCTCATACTTGGAGGCACTACATTTTATATTCAGTTTTCTTCTTTAGTAGCAATAAATAACAGAACATATAATGTGTAAGTTTCAGTATATGATTTATGTGCAAACTTAAAAGATGACCCTATCATGCCCAAGTGTCAGAAACATGAGTGTTAAGAGGTCATCTTTTAATTCTTTTAAATAAATCATGGCATCCAGACTTCAAATACTGTTTATCCTGTTTGTGGAACCCTACCATATGTATTTGTTTAGATATAGGGTCTATACTGACTTTTGAAAATTTTAGTTCCATGTGCCATAGCAATACAAGTCAGATTTTTGTGATGTTTTTACAAGAGTATTAAATGGACACATGAATAAATATAGTACAGAGAGCTGTACTAATATAGCTGACTAGCTCGAATAACAGAGGAAAGCAAATCTTATGATTCAAAAAAAACTATCAGCTAGTAGGAGTTGCTTAGGAATCTTGTACCGTTTTCCTAAACCTTAAAAAACACTTTCACAACTGGAAGACTGCAAAAATGAGAACAAGCGTTGCTCTCTTCTCAGCTATCAGGTTTAGGCCACAGCCAAAGTTTGACCACAGAAACTAGTGTTTTGACTTGTTGTGTTATGGCTAATCCTATTTTCTGACTTATAAAACCAGCCAGGGAACTGGAAAGAATTGTGAATGAAAAGTACACAGTGGCGTAACCTACTATGACCCTATTTTAGCAAGGTACATAAACATGTACTGAATTCACTTAGTCCCACTCCAGTCAATGGGATTAGTGCTGTGCTTAAACATGTTAAAGTATCTTCCTGAGTTGGGATATATATATGGATTCATAAGTGGATAATCTTTCTGAAGAAAAAGATTCAGAAATGCACAAACACACTGCTCAGCAAGGTGGATTGAATTAAATCAAGGTGATTTAAATCACCGATTTTAATCATAATTTAAATCAGTGTTTTAAACATTGACTTAAATAATCGATTTAAATCTGTTTTCACCTTTCTACTTTGCTGTTATTTTCCTAAAGAGAGGTTGATTATCATTGATTGGTAATCACTAAAATATGTTAATTTGCAATTCACTATCGCCTTTGCGTGAAACTTGGTACTATTTTTCTAATCAAGAGACAACACTACACATTTCTTTAAGCAATTAGCTATTCAGATACTTAATTTTTATACGTTTAAATTTGTTCAAACATGGTGAATGATGCATTTTTTTATTTATTAGAGGGTTAATTTTTTATTTATGATTTGTGTCAAGCTCTAGATTAATGGAATTTGGAATTCAATTAAATTCATAAAACAGCATTTTAAAATTTTTTATTAAAACTGTCTTTAATGCGCAGGCTTCATAAGAAAAATAAATTTGTAAAATGTAAAATTTGTAAATTTGTAAAATTGATTCATTAAACAAAGGAAGTATTATCAGTAGTCAGTGAATTGAACTGATTGTTTCTGGTCAACTTGTTCTTCAAGTTTTTAAAACTATTAGATGTCATCTTCTCACAGTAACAGTAGTTTTAAATTCATGGACTGGAAGAGGAAAACATGCTTTCCTACTTTTTCAGCTCCCAGTCAGTTTAACTGTGAATGAACTAGTCATTAAACCAGGTCCGTTGAGAGAAATTTGGGGCCCCAGTACATCATGTGAATGCGGGATCCAACCCCTTCTATGTCTCTTTATTTATGCAAATGTTGCAGACATTATGGGGGGTGGGCATATTATTTTCCCTTTTCCCTTTGCTCTCAGCATCCTTGCATTGAACTGAATTAGTTGAATAAATTGAAATGAAGAAAATATTCTTTCTGCACCTGCAAAAGTGGCTGTTTCTGTCAAAAGCTGATTTAGCACTTCAACAACCTTGTTCCATGTGCTTAGCCAGTGACTTCCACCAGTCCAGTGGTTTGATTTTCTTTAAAAGCTTTGCAGCAAACGTACTTCTTGAGTATTATTATTTTTATTTAATTTAAATTATGTTAACAGATATCATAGTGTAAACATTCATATAAATTGTTATAACTTAAAATTAATTTTGTTATGTTTATTTTAAAAAAGAAAAATGCATTAAATTTAAAATAAAAAATCTGATTTCAATTTTTTTTAAATAAGTTTTTTTATTTACTTGGCTCTTCAAGCTGTTGTCTAAGTACTAAAAATTCTCCTAGTTTTGCTTGCAGAAAGACTTGATACTACATGGACTATAACATGTAATTCTGTAATCCTAATGTTGCAAAGTTAATTTAAGAAGAATAAGTCAGATATATAAATGCCCTTAATTCAAAAACACGCACAGTAATTGTTTCGTAGTTGATCTGCTACAAGTCCAGTCAGCCTGATCACGGTGAAAGACGGCTCCTCTGTAGGGTGACCACACATCCCGTTTTGACTGGAACAGTTCTGTTTTTAACCTCTGTCCCAACTGTCCTGATTGATTGATTGATTTTGCAAAACTGGGCATTTGTCAAAAAAGTAGAATCTAACCCCTAGTGTGGTGCAGAGGAACATGGGGTGGAGTGGGGTGGGAATTAGCAACACCAGCCCCACAGGGGAGGGAGAAGAGAAGCCCAGCCTGGGCCAACCCCATGCAGGAGAGAGTTCTCAAGAGAGCGGACTCGCACCTGGAGGACGGGGGAATCATGCCGGCCCCCTGTGGTGTCCTATTTTCCCTTTGGGAAAATACGGTCACCTTACTTCTCTTTAACTACCCAGGATATAAATACCTGCTCATCTCAAAGGGTAGTGGCCTCTCACATGCACCTCATCCAGCCACTTTCTGTTCCTCCCTGCTCTGTCCGGGTAAACGTCTTCATTCCTTCCCCTCAGATACCGATTGCAGAGGGAGCCTGCTATAGGGGAAGCTACCTCTTTTCTTCCGGCTAGCTGCGTGCAGCTGCAGTGAAGACACCTTCTGTATAGTTGCAATGTTCATGCTTTTCAGTGTTATAATTTTGCACTGAAATCTAAAATATGTTGTTAGTGGAGTTCAGTTATAATGGGAGTAAATCAAATAATTTCTCATTGCATTGTATGCCTACATAACTATTTGAAAGAGCTTTAGGAATATTTTTAACTTGTTTTTACGTATTTGCCTCTGAAATCTAACAAAACTGGAGCGCCTTGAATAGATATTATCTGGTATAGTATTGACTGCTGTTTAAAAGGCTGTTATTGTCTGGTCAGTCATTTTCTTCAATATTGCTAATATAATAAATATAATAAATCTTGCAAATTAGAGTGCAAAGTTACTAATGTTCCATTTTTCCCCATAACAGTGACCAAGAATTTAAATGAGAGAAGAGGCCTAAAATCCTCAGAAATGTCCCCAGTACCTATGAGGTCAGTGGGTCAAACCACAAAAGCCCATCCGCATCAACAAAACAGAATGAGTCAAGTTCTCCAAGTTCCAGCTGTTAATTTGTACCCTATTAGGAAAAAAGGACCGGTTAAGGACCATGTCACCTTTAGTGAGTATCTGCAATTTGTATTTCCAGTATTCAAAGTAGAGTAAATTGTGTGGTTAGTAAATTTGAGAGAGGGATTTGATTCCAAACCAACCAAATATTTGAAATAGAAGTATTGCAATCAGCTCAGTAATTTAAGGTTTCATTTACCCTTTTGATTTACAACATGTCTCAAACTCATTTCCATTTAATTATATAAAAGAAAGTATAATGTTTATCCCACATGAAAGAACAAAATATACCTTAAATTATTTGCACAACTAAATTGGTAATACATTATTAGTTCTTAATGTATCTAATTACAAATCCCATTGTATGTAAAGATACTTTCTTGCTTTAGTTTCATAGGTCATTTCTATAACATACATGTTAGCAAGAAAATAACCATTTCCACAGAGAGTGCTATTTGAAAAAGTAGAATTAGTTCAGTTTCCAAACTAGGCTAATTAAAGTGAATACAAGCCTACCATCATAACGAGGCAGATAGTAGATGATTTACCATTGTGCCTAACAGTATATATTTCTATTCTTCTGAATGGAAATCTTACAAACTGAGTAGAATTACATTCCTTTTTGCTTTCATGACATAATGAATATAATACATTTTAGTGAGTATAATCACAGAAGTAAATTACAGGAAATTTAATATTTCAATCTGGAGTACCATTGTAATGGCATTATGGTCAAACAGAACAACATATGTTTTAGTGTTATTAGTAAGTCTTAGTAAGCATCAAATAGTATTTTATTTGTGTTTTCTGTTATCTAAATACCAGTGTCTAAGGCTCTCAAGATTATATATTAAAATGCTGCTGAATAATATCCCTTTGACCTATTTCAGGTCAAATGTCTGGTGCTTGGTTTTTTGTTTGTCTTCATGAGTTTGAATGATACATAATATTTTAAAGCGAAAACAATTTTAAATGACATATTAAATAATTCAATAAAACATTGAATAAAGTTAGTGAATACTGTAAAACAATTCTGCAGTGAATTGTTCATCAATTTCCACTTCAAAACTTAAAGAAGATATCAGGAAAGTTAGTTCAACTTCACAAAAGTTGTTTCCCCTTATTCACACTGTTGTTTCACACATGGACATAGGAAGTTAGAAAACAAATCTGTCTTTAAATTGGCCAGCACACATTGCTTCCTCTCATAAATTGTTTTATCCATAATTGCTTGAAGATGCAGGTTCTGTCAGTCACACAGATTTTAGCACTGCAAAGTGAGTGAAATACAAAACACTAAGCTCTTTATCGCATGTCCTGACTCACTGCCTCTCAGCTTCTTAACCAGCACTGTGGCACATCAAATGTTTTTGCCACATCTTACTGTAAAATCTAAATCCAGAGGAGTAAAGTGTGTTAAAATGATGTCTTTCGGGGAATATAACTTTTTATAGTAAGCTTATTTTCCATGTTCTTCTTATTCCCTCTTCTAGTTGTAGGAAGTAGAGTAGATGGCAGACTTAAATAGCTGTATGTTTTATTCATCCACCCATAACTTTTGAAGTCCTCCAGCTGAACAGACTTAAACTGGTATTGGAGCTTGACTGCCAGAATTATGTGGGTCTGTTTTCACTTACTCTTGCCTCCTTTATGAAAAGAGTTTAGGACACCTATTGAACTACTACAGCTCAGGCTAAAAATAAACCCTTATTAGTCAGATACTACTTTAACCATTGTTTTAAACCTGACATTTCACTTCTGCATATTTGGATACTTACTACACTGTATGATTACCAATAACTGACAAAATGCATTGGTGAAATAGAAGTACAATACTTGACTTAGTCTGTAGTATCCCTTAAACTCCAGGAAAAATAATCTTTCTAGGTAAGAAGTTGTCTGGGGAATAAATCTCTCCTCGGTGCATTCATGGAATTTAGTGAGAATGGTTTACAGGCCCAGCCAAATTTCTTCTTAACTCTGTGGGGTGTGAAGGCCAAATATTTGTCCTTCCTCAGGCTTATGTGGTACAAAAGGTGGTACTGGTCTTTTACTGAAAACAGCTTTTTATTTATTCATTCCTTTATTGGTTTATATTGATAATAAAGAGCAGCCTCGTTTTCTTATGTCCTGAGTGATAAAAATAGTAGAGCAATTGAAACATCAAGTCACTTGCACAAATACTGAATTTTAATTTTCAAATAAATATGGAGCTAAAATTTTAATGGTTGGCATGTAGTCAACTCTTTTGTGCACACAGATGACTGTTTTAGCACTTAAATGTCTATTTTATACACGATAACCTGATTTTTATGTGAAATAGTGGTAATTTCCTAGGCATGTAGTCATACAGTTGCAGTACATTTTCTGTGCAGACCTCAGGCCTCCTCATTTAAAAATCTGGCCTCAGCGTGTTCTCTGTTGAAAATGGCATATGATTCTACTTTAATCTACTCAAGCATCTGTGCAATTTGAAGTATTCCTAAAGCTTAATTCATGAAGTAACTGTGAAGATGTCTTATTTCTTTCCTGGATGTTTGAAAAGTTAAGTGTTTCACTAACAGTGTATCGGGAACTTTATTGAATGTTTAACTACAATATACTGCACAGAATTTACTAGTGGAGAATGGGAAAAGCCAATTTCTATGTTTTGCTTCAACCAAGGTTCTCTTTATAGAATATGCTTTTATGGTTTTTTGGTTTAGTATTAATGCAGAGCTCAGAACAGGTGCTGGATTGACAGCCCTGGATACAATGTTCTTTATCTCTTGAAGTAGTACAGCATAGTCAGTAACCGTATACACTTCCCCATGCTGTCATAACAGTGTATTGGGAGGAGGTGTCAGGCTTCATAGCTTATTCAGTCCTTAATGTTTCTGCTAAGGTTCTCTAACAGGCTGTCAATTGTGATGGTTCCTGTTGCAACCTGAATGTCACTAAACTCATTTGAGATTGACCACAGAACAATCATCAGATAGCAATATCTTTTGACCCACGTCTGATTTGAGTTAAAGTTGAAATGTCAACTCATTACTGCATTACTCATCTCCTTAAGCAGTCCAACATCTTTTTGTTCACGCTTTTACAATAGCAGGTATAGAACCTCACCCTTGGTTGTAATTAAAACAGATATCAAACCATATTACCTGGAAAGTAAAACAGTACAAAGTAAATTTCTGTCATCTTCATAGGTACAGGTTCTCCTCAGAAGTCACTCAGTTTGTCTGAGGAAGTAAGTAGTAAGAAACAAGCAGAAGATAGTATATCTATGGCATCCTCTTTGCACTCCAGTCCCCCGGCTTCTCCTCAGGGCTCTCCGCACAAAGGTAGGAATCTATGCTTCTATACTATACTCAAGCTTCCATCTCAAGAACTCAGTATTTTGTTATACTATAAAGGTTGGTACAGATTTGTCATTTATTGAAGTGATTCTGTGAATATAGCAACTTTATGTCAAGAGTAACATTAGAAATTAGAGTGATTTTATAATGAGTGGATTAATCTATTTCTGTAAAGAATAATATACAATATACAATTTTCCCATTACAGTATGTACATTTTTGAGACTTAAGTCTGAAATTAGACCTTGTTAAAATTTTGAAAAGCACCTAAGTCCTGTTTTCAAACGTGAATTAAACACTTAGGAGCCAATCTATGTGATATAGGCTCCTGAGTACCTGTATTACTTTCACAAATGGGATTTAGGTGCCTAAGTAATTTAGATAACATTTTCATAAGTGTCTCTGTCTGAGCATGGCTTTTGGTGTATGTCTTGAGCACTACACTGTTAAATTAATATTATACCCAAGACACACTATGTCTCTTGAAACTTTTTCCTAATCATACTGTAAGTCTTTATGTTTTACTAGCTTTAATGTGTTTTTATTATTAAAATTGATCTTGAAAAAATATTACTTTTTTCCTCCATCCACCAAAAATAATTCTAGACAAACCCTGGAGTTTTGCTGAACTATTGTGCAGACATGCTGTGACAGGAGATGTTGGTGCAATGCCAGATAGAATTCAGGATCTTGCTGAAAACTTTGTTTCTTACCAAGGTGTATTGGCAAATAAATAATGCATCCTGCCGAATCCTGGGTGTCACCATTTACATTTTTGTGTTTGTATGCTGGCTTTTCCTTGCTATCATGATGTTTTGTGAGTCCACTTATTTTTAAACCCTTTGTCTTGAAGGATCTACGTCACAATATTCACTAGTCACATTTGGATGGGATTCCCTTGAAAGCTGGTTAACATCACACTTACTAGTAGGCCAGAGTGGTCATTGCTGAATAGTGTAAGCCATTTGTCCCGCCTTCCTTCATTCTGAACTGTTGTCTCTGAATTACTGACAACCCTGAGAATGAGAGATTCGATTGGGAACCATGCATGGCAATTTCTTGATCATCTTACACTTCTCCGCAGGCGATCATGCTTGGCAAGATCTCATGAGAATTTGCTTCTGGCAGCACAAGCACTGTTTCTTTTAGGAGAGTATCATTGGTTTTTGTTTTATCATCATAATACAGATATAAAAGAACTGTCTGTGTGGGCTTATTATTAAATCCTGCTGCCAATTCTTATTCTGATGAGGTTTTCAGGCATTACTTTTGTTTGTATGTTTTTGTGAACATATGATTTCCATTAACTTTCATATGGTTCCGTGAGAACCATGTTTCTTTTCTTCTAGATTATTTCATTTGTTTGACTTGCTTTTATCATGTGGGATATTTTGTTTGTTTTAAGGGGTGTTTTTTGGCACCAGCTTGTTTTGATCAAGGTAGTCTATATCCCATCTTGTATGTTGTACTAAAATTCATTACTGAATTAAAATTAAAAATATACTTCACGAATGACTGAAATATCCCATCTCGGTCCTGAACTTCAGTTAGCTCTCCTATTGCAGGTTTTATTCTCTTTTATTCTCTGACCTATACCCGAAGGAATCCTTCTGCAGGATTTAAGAAAAAAGTCTTTATTAGGTTAAAATCAAAAAGTTAATTTTGCTGTCAGATATTTTGTCATTTACAAATATTTGTATGTTGTGTGTTTCTTTGTAGTTGGTAACATCCAGAGGTCTGATAACTGCAGTCAGATGAATCTCTCTGGTTCCTCCTCATCACTTGCCAGTGAAACCAGCAACAAAAACAGTGGGCAACGCAGCTATGGAATAGGTGGGATTTATTTACAAAGGAAAATTCAGGAGATCACTGGCAGAACAACACATGGTTCTGGCACTAGTGAAAAGACAGAAAGTGAGGATGATAGAGACAAGGCAGAAGTTGAGAATAAGCACAGGAAAAGAATGAGATCCCCATTCGGAAGACTTAGGGAAAGAAGTTTCTCCAGGGAGAGACCAGCTTTTACAAGTAAAAAGGAGGCAGATCACATTCAAGCTACAGAAGGAAATGAAAAACTAAAGGACATAGACAGTGATGCCCTAAGTACAAGTAGCCATGACAACAGTGGTATGCTTGTCTGGTTCTGTCCACAATTGAGGCCCAAGAGGAGGAAGACTATATGATGCACTTTCTCCATTTTATATTAGGCATTTAAATGGTATCAATATTGTACATATGTATTTATTCATGTTAAAGTACATAGATATATTTTTAGTTACTAACAAATACCCCTCCATCTAATCTTTTTAAGGACAGTTCTTTGCCTGAGACTGGCATTAGAAATCATATAAAATATTTGAATTTGTGTACTTTAGTGCTAGGTTAGAAATTGTATGTTTACGTACAATTCTGATTTATTTATATTACCCAGTAAATTTTAGTTTCTTGAAATTTCCAGAAGTATTAAAATCTGTAACATATTATTTAGACTTAAAAATACTCAATATTTCTGTAAACTCCTGCAAATATTGCTTGATAAAAGCAGCCCTATATCATGCTGCCTTATGTTTCTGTCAGGCATATTTTAGTGTTCCTTATTGGTGACAGTGTAGTAATCTTGACTGCTCAAGAATGTACATTATGATATAAATCAATCCCTTCCTATTCCCAGCTTTGATTTTTTAAAAAAAAAAAAAAAGCATGGTACCTCCTACTGGTTTGTGTTTTACCATGCTAAACTCCCCAACCAGACTCAGGTTACTATATTTACAGTTAGTATATGTGTACGTACACATTCTTATTTATTAATTTAATTTTCAGATAGCACACATCTGTTTCACAACAACTTCAAGAATTCATTTGTAAAGCTCTTTGAGATTCTTAGATGAAGAGTGTTTTCAAAAAATCCACTGTAGTAGGTGGTGGTTGTTATGATGGTCTAATTGTTTAATTTCAGGAGTTAGCATTTGAGATAAAAGGTCTCTTAAAAGTTATACATGTGTATAGGTTTACTTTTCATTAAGAGAAAAAAGTAATAAAGATACTTAACTCTTTTAAATTCATGAAAGACATAAACAGATTAAATTTAGAAATATATGGTGTTGCATATTAATATACTGAAAAGTAAAGAAATTGAGTTTAATGTAAAATGCAATCTTAAATACATTTATTTACTCTAAAGTCGCAGTTACTCTAGTTTGATAAACATGAGCATATCTATCGCAAAGTTTAATTTGTGTGCCCAAACTTCAAAACCTGTAAAAAATAATATATAAATATATTTGAGTTATACAGCATGGCCATTGCCTCCAAATGTCAGGTTATTTGATTATTGTTATCTTGGTATGCATGACATCAGTCGTCATGCTGAGTCTTACATGTCACTAAAATTGCTTTCATATAGATGTGTCTGTTCTGATTTTTCTCTGATTCTGTCCAGTAGACAAGTACGCCATGTAGTTTTTTACTTAAAGATGAAGTGAGAAACTGTTGATTCATGCTAGTACAATTGGGAAAGAATCTTGATGTGAAAATAGTGCATCAGCTGCAAGCTTTGTTTGGTCTCCTGTGAAGAAATTAGATAGTGCTTTGATTAATTTACCAGGAAATTTTAACAGAGGCTAAGTGAAGTTCTGTTCTCATATGTCCCAATTTCAAATGTCTTATCAAATGAAGGGTCAAGTCTTTTGCGCATGTATGTGTTTGTACTCACAATCTAACATATCAACTCTAATACTTAGTAAATATCTGTCTCAGTGCAGGCATGGCAGATTGCTCAAGTCTAGAAAATAGAGTGAACTTTGTCCAGTCACCCTGGGGGAACCCTAAAGAAGGATGAAAATCTAAATATTAAAAGAAGGTTGAAGCCTTAGACCTGTTCTACATTATGGGGGGCGGGGGAGGGGATTCTGACCTAAGATATGCAACTTCAGCTACGGGAATAGCGTAGCTGAAGTTGACATATTTAGGTTGACTTACTGCGGTGTCTTCACAGTGCTGAGTTGACTGCTGCCACTCCCCCATCGACTCCTCCTGCGCCTCTTGCAGCAGTGGAGTTCCGGAGTCTAGTCTAGACGCAATAAATCAATCCCCAAAAGAGCGATCGCTACCCACCGATCCAGCGGGTAATATAGACCTGCCCTATGTCTAAGGCATGCTTCCCGCAATCAAAGAATGACCCACAAATGGTAGGGGAGACAGTTATCTTAAACAAAATGATAAAGAAAGCAGATTTGAGATACCTGCTCATTAGTTAATTTTGCTTCTGACTTACCTCTGTTTTAGTTCCAAAAAAAGGCTAGCATAGTTGGACAGAAAAACAAGAGCTGTCCTGACTCACTGCAAGAGGCCACTACTTTCTGCAAATCAATTCTTAGACCAAATCAACCCAGTTATTAATATAAACAAAAAACTTCAGCGATCCAGCCAAATTTCAACTGACAGCTTATAATTTATTATGAAAAAGAGCTCAGAGGGATCAGAAAACCAATTGCCATAATTTTCTTTTAACAGAGTTTAAGTTCAGAACAGGAAGCAATTTAACTGTGACAGACATTGCAAATGATACGCTACTGAAGATGCATTCTGCTCTGTACTCAGAGGGAAAGCAAAGAAAAGCTGCAGGAGGCCAACCAGTAAAACTGCTATCACTAGTACAAGATATCAGCTGCTAACAAAACCATAAGCTTGCAACATATGTTACTTCATTTTAAATAGATTTCAGAGTATGTTGGTTACTATGTAAAGTAACTGAGCTGATGTATTAGAAATAGTTCCACTCAGAACCGAAGTTAGTTTTCGACATCCTGTACTTTCAATATCTTTTTTAATTTTTGCCCATACATGTTTCAGAGAACAATAGGTCGGTCATTAAATGCCAAGCAAGTACCTATAGCTCTTATATAACTAAAGTCTAGGCATGCAGGGTCCTTGTTTGGTAGGTAATGGTCCTAGTCATTTTACTCTCTGCACATGTTTGTTAAGCACTTCCATGGAGGAGCATTAGGCTACATTCCAGCTTCCAGCACTAATTGTCAAAAACTTTGAGGCCTCCATGACACACTGATGAGGTTTAACTTGCATTTGAGCACCACTAACGTAAACTGAAAATTAGCATTAGAGTAAAAAATTAAGTACTTATATGTCCTTTTACCCCTGTTTTACCCGAGTTAGGAAGCTAAAAAGTTAGAGCCCATTCACCTAAAATTGATGTATTCCCTGAGCTGTTTTTCAAAGGGTGATGAACTTGAAAAACAAAAAAGGAGCTCTAATTTGAAATCTAGCTATTACAGGTTGTTTGTGCAACTCTGACCATATCTTGGACTATGCTCTTTAGGAAGGAATATTGTTATGTATCCCATAAATCAGCCTCAGCATATGTAAGCACTTAAAAATATTTGACATGGAGGAGACCACAGACATAAATGTGCAATCATTCTGCTGGCTGTGCTTTTTAAACTCTTTTACTGGTACCCTCGGTCTGTGCTTGACAGCGTCAGTAACGTGAACATCCTCTCACTAAAAACTATCAGGAAACTCTTTTATGAGACTAGTTGATTCAATAGGAACCCACACACACTGATCTTCAGGAATAAAGTGCATCGTCTCTGTGCTCTAAGATCAGGATAATTTTTTAATCCACAGTTCACACATGGCATAACAGTACTCTGGCACTGAACTGGTAGAGCTGATTTTCAGTTACTGTATAAAATCAGATGAAAAAACATTTGTAACTGTAGCAACCCTTGTATTAAAATACAAGACCGCATCTTAGCTGCTTGAAACAGGTTTTTATATTTATATTTTTCACATAGCATCCGGAGTCAGGATTGCCAATGATAAGAGGTGAAAGGTTAGGTTTAACCTTGTTTGAAGTCCAATCACATCCTGACCAGAAAGTAGTGTTCTGTTGCCTCTTGGAAAGAGCAATTTGGTGCTTTTCAGGTCATATGGGATTTTTCTATCTTGACAGCCTTCCATGCTGCTACTTCGTTTCTGCAGCAGTGCAGAGTGGATAGTGAATTAGATTCCTGCACTGACTGCTCCTGTGACTATTCCTCCTAACTTGTCAAAGCCTGGGGTAAAATTAAAATCTATAAGCAAAGAACATAAAAAAATTAGCAGGAAGAGAAATATAACAATTTCTGATTACATTTACTTTAGTTACTGTTATTAAATTTGTTCGTACTATAATAGTATCTAGGAACCGAAATCAAGGATTAGGGCACCATTGTTCTAAGTGCTGCACAGACAAATAACAAAGAGGACAGTCCCTACCCCCAGAGAGCTGCCAATTTAGGTGTTGCACAGAATATAAGAAGTTGACAGAACAGACATATGGTTGATGGGGGCAAGGTGTAAACCTGTATAAAATCTCCCTTAGAACTATTAATCTCTTATTTTTCCTCCCAGACTGTAGAAGAAAAGACTTGGTTGGTTTATAGGGGTTGTATTGTTTGTTTGTGTGAGAAAGAGAGAGGCAAGAACTTGTTGAGAGTGGCCCAAGCAGAAAAAAATAAGTAGTGCGTTTTGTTCTGAATGTGGTGAGCTTACCATAGGAGTGTGTTACACAGTGCAGGTCCTGCTGCTGTAAAATTTCTACCTCCCATACTTGTGAGCTGCCCACTTGCGTTTCCTGATTCCTAATGAGGTAAATCAGAAAAGTGAGATAGAGCATATGTCTTATCCTTCGGTGTTTGTAAATTTTGGCAATGATCAGCATACCCTCATTACACCACATGTCTACACTTGCAAGAGAAGGCGTGATTTCTAACGCGGGTAGGCATACCTGTGCTAGCTTAAATTTAACGTGTACCCTGGTTGCTAGCCCATTCTGAAGCCCACCACAACATCTGGTGTTTTGCAAACCACGTTCTTATGTCTAAACTACTATTATTGCCTATACTAGCTAGATTAAAGCTGTGCTACAGATGTGCCTTTGCTTGCAGTGGAAGCAGCCCCCAGTTTCTGTTGAATTTCACATTGAATAGGTGGTACAGGAAGATTGGGGGAAATACATTGTTTCACTAGCGAAGGTTGAGTTTTATACTTGTGGCTGAGTGGTTGTAGCATTGAACTAACACCAAACTGGTATGCACCGGGCAATTTGCTGCCATTGCTGATTATATGTAATGTTAAGTTAGCCTTGTGGTTTAAGTGGGTCTTAGCTCTAAGTACCAGTTGATGTTGTTATTAGCATGTTGTGCTAATCCTGATTCCTGTTATGAAGGGTAGTGGCATAAAACCTACAGAGAAATAGGCATGAGGGAGAGGGATCTTTCTGAGTAGCCTCACAGAAATATTTTAGTGCTTTAATGTGGAGATGAATAAACAGACTTCCCCTTCTCTTTTTGATGTTTTCTCCTATTTACTGCATGTCTTATCTCATTTAGGGTATGCCCTCATACCGTCCACTAAATCTGATAACTTCTCAGACTCCAGCCACAGTGAGATTTCATCGCGGTCCAGCATCGTGAGTAACTGCTCTGGTGACTCAATGTCTGCAGCCCTGCAGGATGAGAGATGTTTGCCTCAGTCTCTTCTTGTGATGGATTCAGCAGGAGCAGCAGAAAGAAAAGAAGTTCCTCATCCATCAGCTGAGTCTAGCCAGCCTACCTCTGGGTGAGAAATGTTTGTTCTGGGGTACTTGGCCGACTGATGTAAGGAAAAGAAATGAAACACTAGTCAAGACACAGTTAAGCATTTGCTGTAATTATTATTATTAACTTGTTGACGGCAATCAGTGTGCTAGCTGCTTTAAAGCGGAGGGGAAGAAACATTTTTTCGCACAAGGAGTTTACAGTATAATTTAGACAGACAAGAGCTTCTCTGCATCAGCAGGTTTTGGATGGATGTCTCTTGCAGGAAAATGCAAATACACTAAGAACTTGAACGATATTTAACAAATTCCTTGCTGTACAGTGCTGAGAAAGACAGCTGAATGAGAACAGCATGCTAGCAGTTGTTGCTGGCAATTAGTAATACCAGTCACTTTAATGTTTAGTATGTAAACCAAACATTTTGTAAGTTGTTTTATGATTGTTGAGGATGATTAGAAACTAGTTCCCCATCTTTTGCCTCCTAAAGTTCCCAAACCAGACATTTTGTTGCCTTCTTAGTAAGATGGCTGCCACAAGTGGCTCATTCAAAGATGCCACATGTCTAAAAATGCTGGGCTTGATCCTGTGAGGTACTGGTCCATGACAACTTCTATTTTAATCAAGGGGCTCAATATCTCTTGGGATTAAATACGGTCTTTTCAACCACAATGTATTTCATTCAGGGAGAGAGATTCTCTTTACATATTTTTAGGGCTGTCAATTAATCGCAGTTAACTCACGTGATTAATTCAAAAAAATTAATCGTGATTTTAAAAAATCTGTTTTAATCGTACAGTTACATAATAGAATGCCAAGTGAAATTTATTACATATTTTAGATGTTTTTCTGCATTTTCATATACATTAATTTCAAATACAACGTAAAAGACAGAGTATATTATTTTTTATTACAAGTACTTGCACTGTAAAAACAATGAACAAAAGAAATAATATTTTTTCAATTCACTTCATACAAGTATGGTAGTGCAATCTCTTTGTCATGAAAGTTCAACTTTACAAACGGAGATTTTTTTTTGTTACATAACTGCACTCAGAAACAAAACAATGTAAAACTTTAGAGACTACAAGTCCACTCAGTCCTTCTTCTTGTTCAGCCAATCAAAAGACAGACAAGTTTGTTTACATTTACAGGAGATAATGCTGCCATCTTCTTATTTACAGTGTCACCAGTAAGTGAAAACAGGCATTTGCATGACACTTTTGTAGCTTACATTGCAAGGTATTTACCTGTCAGATATGCTAAACATTTGTATGCCCCTTCATACTTCAGTCACCTTTCCAGAAGACGTGTCCATGCTGATGATGTTTGTTAAAAAAATAATCCATTAATTAAATTTGTGCCCAAACTCCTTAGGAGAGAATCGTATATCCCCAGCTCTGTTTTACACGCATTCTGCCATATATTTTATGTTATAGCAGTCTTGGATGATGACCCAGCATATGGTAATTTTAAGAACACTTTCACTGCAGATTTGAGAAAATGCAAAGAAGGTACCAATGTAAGATTTATAAAGATAGTTACAGCACTCAACCCAAGGTTTAAGAATTTGAAGTGCCTTCCAAAATCTGAGAGAGAAGAGGTGTGGACATGCTTTCAGAAGTCTTAAAAGAGAAACACTTAGATGCAGAAACCTACAGAACTTGAACCAGCAAAAAAGAAAATCAGCCTTCTGCTAGTGGCATCTGACTCAGATAATTAAAATGAATGTGTCATTCCGCACTGCTTTGGATTCTTATTGAGCAGAACCTGTCGTCAGCATGGACACATGCCCTCTGAAATGGCGGTTGAAGCAAGAAGGGACATGTGAATCTTTAGCTCATCTGGCATATAAATATCTTGCAACACCTGCTACAATAGTGCTATGCGAACATCTGTTCTCACTTTCAGGTGACATTGTAAATAAGAAGTGGGCGGTATTATCTCCCACAAATGTAAACAAACTTGTTTGAGCGATTGGCTGAACAAGTAGTAGGACTGAGTGGACTTGCAAGCTCTAAAAATTTTTTTTATTATTATTTTTGAATGCAGGTTTTTTTATACATAATTCTACATTTGTAAGTTTAACCTTCATGATAAAGACATTGTACTGTATGTAGTACTTGTATTAGGTGAATTGAAAAATGCTGTTTGTTTTGTTTTTTATAGTGCAAATATTTATAATCAAAAATAAATATAAAGCGAGCACTGTACACTTTGTATTCTATGTTGTAATTGAAATCAATATATTTAAAAACATCCAAAAATATTTAAATAAATGGTATTTTATTATTGTTTAACAGTGTGTTTAATTGTGCAATTACATTTTTTTAATCGCTTGACAACCCTAGTTATTTTTCTACAAACCTGTGTTTTTTCTTTCTAATTTAGTTGGTCACTAACTAGACCTGCTATAATCAGAGGGATGGCTGTCACGTCTTCCATGAGCAATGAAGAGATCTCCCATGAGCATATCACACTAGAAGCCGCAGACAGTGGCCGTGGAAGCTGGACTTCATGTTCAAGTAGTTCTCATGATAACTTTCAGAATATCCAGAACCAGAAAAGTTGGGATCTCTTGAATTCTTACCGCCACACTCATCTAGATGGACCCATTGCTGAAGTAGAACCCACAAACTGTTGCCCTGAAGAGACTTATTCATATTCTGAAGCCTTTTCCAAAAATAACCGGCGGTCAAAAGCCAGCACGGAACACAATCAGTCTCGGCAAAGCTGGGCCTCCTCAAGCTCTCTGTCAGATACGAATGAAACAAACTATGGGACAATTAAACGGAGAGGGCTGGAGCACTCTGCAGTGGAGCAGACTGAGGTTTTGGACTCTAAGCCAGCCACTGATGCAAATTATAAAACTGTTACTTCAAGTACAGAAAAAGGCCTGATAGGTAAGCCAAGCCAAAAATCAATGGAAGATTCCACATCTGTTTTGCATTTTAATATTAAGCTGTTAAGAAATTACATCAGCAGATCTGGGGGCTGGGTTGCATATTAAATCCAGTTTTACATGTGGTTTAAATCAAAGTAGTACCCAATGTGTTTTCAAACCAACTTTTCTTTTTTTTTCCTGAACGAGGAAAATTAAAAGAATAAAGCAATGTGCTTCCTTACTGCCTTATGGAAATACAGGAGGCCCATGTTCAGGGAAGTGTCAGGCATTTCTTCATATGCTCTCAGTGTTCCTTTATTTCTTGAGACTCCTTTGGGATCATCTTTTTTTAACCCCCTCTTTTGCTTCTATCCCACACAACCCTGCACATTTTCCTCTGGCAAGGAGGTCTGAACATGTCTCCCATGGGAATCCATTGACACTGCTCCTTCCAGCAGCCATTAAGGGAGGAGGTTGACTAGTGATGCAAAGAGATTGAGCATACTGTGTCCATAATACTCCTGTCCCAGGGATCTCAGAGGCTATGCAGATTCCCTTCATAGCATCACCTTGCACTGCCTGCTATTAGATTACTTAGCCAACTGACGTTTGCATACTACAAGAGAAAAGCGTACTTTCTCCTCACATAAAATATGCCTTTCCAAGGCATATTTTATTAATGTGCATGTGCTTTTTCAGTGACTTAGTGAGTAGGGTTGCCAAACAACCAAGACTATAAAGGAGTTAGGTAGCAAACAAGATTAAACATGAAGTAAAAAATTGCTAAAGTTAAGGGGTGAAACTGAAACCCAATTTAATTCTTGAGCAATTTGCTGGAGGGACTTACTTTATCATCATAGGGTAATTGCCTGAGCAGACTTATCCTTATGTAACATTTAGGGTGGAGGCCTTCTCTTTTTCTGGCTCTGTGGAAAAAGTGAGCTTGTCTAAGAGCGTTTTCGCAACCCTCACTCCAATTTACTTTGTATGTGTTTCCTTCCAGCACAGGCATACACACCCTACCCTAGCCTAGTATAGCTTAAACACTAGTGCACTCTTCATCAGCTTTGACATTCTGGCATGTGAGCCACTCAGTGCATTCTTGTTTACTCCTTTCTTCTTTCCAATTCTGTTTATGTACCGCATCACACACTTTTCTTTGCATGCAGCCATGTTGCTGAAGTATATGTATTCCTTGTTAAGAAGCATTCAGCGACATAGTTCAACAGAACGTGCATTGCATCCTATTCAGTGAAGAGGAAAAATAGGTGGATGTGGATCTTGGGGCATGAGTAGATGTTTAATTTTGCAATCCCTTCATCCACACTTCATCATATACATCACATCAAAGAGAATCCAGTTTTAGTTCACCATTTGTTTAGTCTGTTCTGGGTGGGAAAATGGTTTCAGAGATGAGGCTTTTGAAAGAAGAGAAGATCTCAGTGGGAACAGGACAGAATAAGGGAGTCTTATGGCAAAGGATTGATTCAGTAGAACTCACACTTAATTTCTCATGAAAAGCTATTAAACCAACAGTGTCTGTAAACACTTTTCACACAAGAAATTTGTGTGTTTTTAAAATGCTCATTAGTAAGATTGTTTTATATGCAGAATGGGAGTGGGGATATTGAAACTTTTCTTACATGGTATCTTGGTGTCCTGGTTTCTAAGTGATTTATGTTGTGAGAAGTTACAAGAATTATGGAGATGTAACAATGTGGATGCCAATATTGGTGCTATGTCCAACTCTACCAAGTAGATGGCACTCTCTCGCAGTCAGTATTAGCAGATAGAGCAGAGGTGGGCAAACTTTTTGACCTGAGGACCACATCGGGGTTCCAGAATTGCACGGAGAGCCCAGTAGGGAAGGTCCCGCCCCCTATCCAACCTCCATCCACTTCCTGCCCCTGACTGCCCCACTCAGAATACCATCCTGCTCCTTGTCCCCTGAACGCCCCTTCCCAAAACCCTCCCCAACCATCACCCCTGGACTCTATCCACTCCCCAACCTTCTGACAGACCACTGGGATTCCCCCACCCTATCCAATCCCCCTGTTCCACATCCTCTGACTGGCTTCCCAGAGCCTCTGCCCCATCCAACTCTCCCCCACTCCCTGTCCCCTGACTGCCCCTGGAACTCCCTGCCCCTTATCCAACCGCCCCCTTACCATGTTACTTACCTCTGGCTCCCCCGGGACTCCCCCACTCAATCCAACCCCCCCATTCCATGTCCTCTGACCGCCCCCTGCCCCCCCCCGAGCTTCTCCCAATCCAACCCCCCCGCTCCCTGTCCCCTGATTGCCCCTGGAACTCCCTGCCCCTTATCCAACCCCCCATCCGCCCCCTTACCATGCCACTTACCCTGCCTTCCCCTTCTCCCGGAGCCTCAGCGCGCCACATCCAGGATCGGCCCTGGACAACGCTGCAGCGGCATGGCTCCGTCGGGCCTGAGCTCTGCCGCTTGGCTCTCCAGAGCTCGCAGCCCCGCCCCCTTACCACGCCGCTCCCAGCGGCAGCTCAGGCCCCGCCGGAGGCACACCACTGCAGCGCTGTCCAGGGCCATTCCTGGACATGGGTCACAGAAGCTCCGGGAGAGCGGGGAAGGTGGCGGGGGGGGGCAGCAGGAGAGGGGCCAGGGGTAGCCTCCCTAGCCGGGAGCTCAGGGGGCCGGGCAAAATTAGCTTGCGAGCCAGATGTGGCCTGCGGGCCATAGTTTGCCCACCCCTGAGATAGAGGCACCTTTGGGAATATAATAAATAAGAGAATTAAAGTAACAATAATATTATTTTGCATTCAGATGTTTCTTCTTCAGAGCACTTTGCAAATATCTGAGTATTTACCTCCCAGGATTACTGTACGGATAATTATATTGATATTTGTAAAGCGCTGTGAAATCCTGTGACGGAAGTTGCTATAGAAATGCAGAGTATTATAACTACTGTAATTGTAATCGGAGTATTTCGGTACATTTAAATAACATGAGAGCATTGTTCAATTGAACTTCAGTTGGCTTTTCACCTTAAGAGTTCAGTCATTTTGCTATTACACTGACTTTTCAAGTATAAAGTGTAAGTTAAAAGCATAAAAATCTGCTGCTATGTTATAACCAGTATTTCTGCATTTGCCTTTTATCAGTTTCTGTTTTGTCATTGTAACGCTTCAGTTTTTTAAATGTTTTGTTTTCTTCATTAACATTTCCATTGCTTATTTCTTGTACCAGTGTACTGTGTCACCTCACCTAAGAAGGACGATAGGTATAGGGAGCCTCCGCCCACCCCTCCAGGATATATGGGAATTTCTTTAGCGGACATAAAGGAAGGATCACCCCATCACCCACACTTAAAGCCTCCAGACTATAGTGTTGCAGTGCAGAGGTCAAAGATGCTACATAGTGACCTCTCTAGACTTTCATCAGCTTCTCTCAGTAGTGAACCAGTGGCCTGTATTTCATCGAAGATGCCTCAATGGCATAAACGGCAACCGTCCCATCCTAAACTAACAGATATGACTGACGCAGATAGTGAAGAGGATGGTATGTTAACTAACTTGATAGATGTTAAATGAACTGCTATGTAAATCAAGTCTCATTACTGTGCGAAATGTTACCTCAGAATGATGTCCTTGAGTTGTTTCTCAGTAATCCTTTGAGATTGAAACTGTTTTTAAAGAAAATGTATATGTTCAAATGAAGAGTGCCTTCGTATTTTAAAAAGCACATGGTGCAATCGTGTCACTAAACGTGTGAGATCTACAAAAGGGTAATTAAGATACTCTAGATCAGCAGTTCTCAAACTGTGGGTCAGGACTCCAAAGCGGGTCATGACCCTGTTCTAATGGAGTCTCCAGGGCTTGTGTTAGATTTATGCAGCTGAAGCCAAACCCCAATGACTGCAATGGGGCCCAGGTTACAGACCCTCCACCTGGGGCTTTGGCTTTGGCCTCCCCACCCAGGGCGGTGGGGCTGAGGTAGGCTAAGGCTTTGACCCTCCTAGGATCACATAGCAATTTTTGTTGTCAAAAGGAGGTCACAGACCAGTGAAGTTTGAGAACCACTGGGCTAGATCCTACACGGTGCTATCTTCCCCTTCAATTCTGTATCCTTTATTTGAGCAATTCTGATGCCTTAAAAGGACACTGTCAGGTTAAAAATTATATTTAAAAAATATCTTATTGGATTATTAATTCATGAAGAATATTTGAAAACCTAATTGCCATTCACTTCTTTGCATTTCTCTCAGTCTGGACAGTGGAAACAAGGTTGTTCCACTTTTGGTTTTGGTTCCATTGCTGGTTGCTTTACATTGCAGTTGTCGTGTACAAATGTTACAAGAGACTGTTTTAAAGCATTTTTGGAACGAAATAAATCATTGGAAACTTTTCTGTTGCTCTTAAGTTTTGTAAAAGTTTGGCCCAAATTTCAGATTTTATAAAAAAACAAACTTGAGTTGACGGTGCCTTCTTAAACTAAATTCTTCTACACCCTTGTTTGAAGTCACTGTCAATACTGCCATAAACAATCCATGCTGCTTGCAACAATATATATATAAAGTATTATGCTTCAGAAAGCTGTTCCTGTGTTTGTAAAAGATAACTCCACACTAATCTATCAGTGCTATTCTTTCAATCTCCCAATGTGTTACACATTAGTATTACCAATCCTTTCCCCCACTGCTAATGAACTGAAGCTTTTGAATTAGAATAGAGTGCTGGTTTGCCTGAATTTCCATCTGGCTTCAAAACAACATGCATTTAGAGTCAAAGCCTTTGTGATATAAGTCAATCCTATTTTTGCATTGTATGATATTAGATCATGCTGTAGTGTATATTACTCTTGTATACCATGATTCCAGCTCGTGAGCTATGAGATTAAAAGATAACAATACAAAGAGGCTAAGCAGCATTTTATTCCAAATTTTTGCAGTGAAACTTATTGTATGGTTCTAGATATTTTAGTTTTAAAATGCTTGGATAACTTTATCATTTTAGAAAATTGCTTGCTTCTCCCCCATCCCATTCCACATGATTTGAAGTCACTAGAATGATTTTTCCAGTGCATTCAAAGTAATATTTTGAGAATATGCAATTTCATCTATCTTCATGAAATGGCTAAGAAATGTGTAGGATGGTAGAGGAACTTTTTGAATAAGGATATTTATTTCATTCTGGTCATTTGATTAGATTCTGAAAATATTACATGACAATATAATGTCCATAGAATCACTAGAAGTAAATGGTGGGGTTGGTCAATGTATTGAATAATGTAATGTGTGTTCATGGCAGATGTCTGCTGTAACAATTTACAATGTTTTTCTTGTTTTACAGAAGATGAACAAGTATCAGCAGTCTAACCATTGGCTATCTATGAAAACCACTTCAAATCACAGGGGACATGGGACTATGGACCATATGATTATGTTAGCTAACGCTGACAACTTGCTGCTACTAACCTCAAAAGTTGTATTTGCCTCTATTGTGAACAATACGAACCTGGCTGGATCGTAAATCTCTAACTTACTTCAGTCTGCCACAGTCAGCTACCACAGCCTAAGAAAACTATTTATGCCTGTGATATAAATACCAGTTTCCAAGGAGTACAGACTACCTGAGTACTGAAATGAACATGATGAGACAGACCAATCTTAGTACATTGGGACCACCAATTATCAAGAACCACTTGAAACTTGGAAGCATTCTTCTGTATTATACCTTGTAATCCTTTGGTAGATTTCTGTGATATATATTTTCCACATGACCATTATAATTCTAAAATTAAGAATGTTATTTTATATACTTAAGGAAAATTGGGGCACTATCTGAAAAAGTAATTTATTTATTTGGAGTTTATGGAGGGTTCTCTTGTACTGGGAGTGCTCTGGTTGGCTAGTGTGAGCACTGACAAAGAAAATGGGTACTAACTTAGATACATGTCAATATTCTTTATGCTATTGAAACAGATGCATCTAACGAGGAGCCTACTAACTCATTCAGAAGTACCCGGATTTTGGGTGTGTACTCAATGTAAATAGAATAAAGGATTTGAAAGTTAATGTCCATATAGCAATGAAACACTGCCATCTCTTGGTCCTGCTCTAGAATGCCCTGCAAAATATCTGTGGAAGTCTTTATCTATCAGCCTGCTGGGAAAATAACTGGAGTTTTTCTCCTACATTCCCCCAGATTAAAGGTTTGAAACATGGAGGCTGTAGTTCCTGTGAAATTATTTAGCATGTTCAAAACTTTCCAAGTAGGACTGTAAACAAATTTTGCCCTTCATATAGTGCAGAATGTAAATCCCATTGTTAGCAATCAAAAGTAAAATTAGTGCTCTGTGGGTTCTGCGATCATCCTATATTTTTTTGTACTTGTACCAAAATTCAAATATTTTAGGCATTGGAATTATATAAAAGGAAAATTGTCACCACTTCTATTATGGAGTAGAAAGAAAGTTTATTAATATAGCATTTTAACTGTAGGTCATTGCACATAATAAATACAAATTGTATAACAACATAAGGCATTATGGAACAACCTTTGTAAAAGTGAACATTTGAGTTACAGTACATTATAGTGTAGAACTGATTCTGAAAACCTACAGCATTCATCCAGCAAATTAGATTAGAATATTTCAAGTTTTAGAGTGAAATCCTAGCCAGGTTGTAATCCGTGGGGGTGTTCACTTGGAGGGAGCCAGGATTTTAATGTTCTTTTTGTACAATTAGGGTAAGCTAAGTTGCTTGCTTTAGCTTTACTTAGCCAACCAGAGTACATGGGGTAAAACTGGAAATATCTGCATTTTGTTTCTTGCTCTAGCACAGAATAACCCAATCAAATATTATAATTGGAGATGAATGTGTGGATCTGTGTTTTAACATTTTACTTGTAAATCTTAATGGGGATGTTTACAGACTAAGATAGATATTTGTCATTTTACAGGTGCCTCAAAGAACTGGCATATTAAGTTATGAAGAGCTTTAAAATTGCTTTTATTTTATTTTTTTCCTGGTGTAAGGCAAATGCAGCATTTTCTGAAAATGACACAAGTACCAAAAATAACCCAAAGCCTTTGATGTGCATCACCCATATCTACTTGGGGCTGATGTTGACAAACATGAGAATGTGTTCGATCAAACTTTTGCTTGTGTTCATGTGTGTGCCAGAGTTAATATTATCCTGTGGCTGGAATGTACTTTGTATTGATCTTGTATCCTGAAGTCCTAAATTAGTCAAGAGTAGTAATGTGGGGAAAGGCTGCCTAATTCATAATTAGTTGATTGTATGTTAGATTTTTGGTATGAGCATCTGAGGAGTAAATAGTTGAAAAATCATATTGAAAAGCAGGTTAGCTGTTTCTTAAAGGATACTTTCTTCTTCATCAGGGCCTTAATGTTTACAATGAACTTACATAGGCCTTATTGAATCAATGTAAGTGTCAAAATGGTTTAGGGCAAAATGATTACTTTCAGCATATATAATGTGCACTTCTTAATACTTAAAATTATGTCTTGCAGGATATAAATTGCAAATTCTAGTAATCCCACAGTAAACTGTAAACGTTTGTTAGCTTCTAAGCAGCGTGCACAATAGACTTACCATTTAATCAGAAAAACGTGTTTTGTGCCAGATAAATTAAGTTCTAAGGTTTCAGTGACCTCAGATATTGATTTGTAGTTTATTTCAGCCTGTTGAACAAACGTAAAGGATTAAGTCTTTGTTCTTGAGGTGACCGCCTTTCTATCTAAGGGCCTGATACTGCTCCCACTGATGTCAGTGGGAAAACTCCCAATGACTCCCATGGGAGCTGGATTGGGGCCCTCATCTGGTATCCATTAAGACAGCCATTTGTTCTTGATTATCCATTTAAACTTGGTGTTTGCACATCAACAGCATCAATCTGTTCAGCAGTACTTTTCAGGACATTGTTTTTAAAGTGAGTGATATTTTCCCAATAGACAGTACAACTAGTGTAAATAAATCATGCATAAACTATTGATAAATGAGCTACTTTTTCTGCTTCTTCTGACTTGGACAGCGTGGCTTGCCTGTGCTTGTCCTTTCTGTGACTTCGTTTGTTTTTTAATTCAACTGATCACATTGATCGGGAACAATAGCCAAATGTAGTGTATCTTGTATGGATTTGAAGAGACATTATCCCTTTTTTCAGCTTTGAAAATTGTGAATTAAGACTGCTTAATTCGGGTTTTACGTTGTTTCATGTAAGTGGATCTCATGGAACCAAAAAATGTGAGCTGACTTACCTGTACAGCACTCTGTCCCTTTTTATTTCTTTCTCTTACGCAGCCCTAACTTCTGCTGAGCAATTCATGTCCCCACTAATGTTCTTCCTCCATTTACATTTTGTTGCTTGCTCTTTCACTAATTGTTTGTTTGCTCATAAGTGATGAGTGAAGGATTTGATTAAAACCAATTTGATTTTTTTGCCTGCATTGTGATATTTCATTGTGCTATTAAAATATCAACCTTCCAAATCATTCGGAAAGAACCTTCCAACTAAACATAGTACCTTTCACTTAATGAGCCTCCACATAATGAAATTAGACAGCTGAAGTAACAAAGAGTCCTGTGGCACCTTAAAGACTAACTAAAGTAAGATGCCACAGGACTCTTTGTTACTTCTGCAATTCCAGACTAACACGGCTACCCCTCTGATTTTAGACAGCTGAGCGTCTGTTATATTAGTTTGCTTGTCCCATAAATACAGTTTAGTAAACTAAAGGGGAATTCCTTCATATATTTGCAGTTTGCTTCCTTTAAGTGTTGGTAATAAGATGAGTTGAGTGATCAGCAGTCATTACCAAAATGGGAATATGAGGCCTTTTTTTGCTCATGTGCTTAGTCCAAACTCAAGGAGAAGTCATTGGGCCAGTGAGGCATCTTATGTGGGAGATTATGGCAGGGTAAGATTCATGGCTTCCTTCTAATTCTTACAGATCGTGATTGTGTGATGTGCCGAGTGTCATCCTTGCCCATTGAAGTCAATGGGAGATGGAGGTTGGCCAGCACTTCCAAGGACTGAGCCTATAGGAAACAACCTTTGCAGAAAGACTCTGCTTTCTATCTATTCTCTTGCAAAAGATAAATCTGAAAAGTCTTTCTTCATTCATTCGCTCTGAGATCCCATGGCTGCAGACAACAATGCAAATATATGTCATTTTAAGCTTTTGTATAAATATTAGAATTAGTTTTTTTAAAAGATATACTTATGATTGCCTTCAGAAAAACAGATTAGAAAAAAGGGATACTCTCTCTTTAGAAAAGGTTTGTACATTATATTTAAATATGGGGAGAAAACCCCATTTGAATTCCCAATTCAGCTTTAGATTATGTTGCGCTTTTTTGTTTTATCTTTATTTTTATATACCTGGAATGCAGTTTAGCTTGGTATTAATAAAATATATGAACATAATGGCAAAAACTGCACAGATGTAATGATATTCCAATAGCAACTGTACTGCACAAGTCAGTGATTGTAAAGTATTCCGTAACAAGCAATGTGTCTCCTATTTTTTGATACCTCTTACACTTATGTCTTTTAGAAAGACACTGCCTCTGTATGCTTTTTGTACTTTTATTGAGTGATTGTAAATATTTGTTATATTTTTGGTTAAGAGAATGTTTAAAAGTACTGTTTATTATCCAATCTACGAATATGTTGGAATCAATAAACAATCTACAGACATTCATTGTGTTTAAGCTGACTTCCTTTGATCATAAAAGGGTGTAAAGGAGTGGAGTCGTCCACTGAGACAGAGTTCAGTCCTAGGGATATGCGAAGGGTGCTGTCAGAAGTGGCATTTTGTTGTCTGTGGCACCACCTTCAGCCGTAGCGAGGAACAGCAACTAAGTGAGTGTTTTAAATAGGAATAAAATTAGGACAGAGTAATGGGGAGAGTGGGGGAAAGAGGGATTGAGGAATTTAGCACCCACGGCGTTGATCAAATTTTCTTGACAAAATGCTTAACCTTGGGTCTGCCGGCAGAGTGACTGAGACGGAAACACAGCTCGTTGCTGTTCTGCTGCACGACTTCTCCCCTCTTCCACATATGAGCAGCCTCTTCCCTGTGGCATTGGGAGGTGGTAAAATATTGCTGCTGGAGGCTGTAGGACAAGGGCCTACTGCTCATGTCAGGCCACCAAACATATTGCCTCCAGCCATGGCACAAGTTAACTTAAGCTCAGTTTTTGCCACTAAGGGCTTGTCTGTACTTACGGCTAAATGGGCACTGCTGCGATCGACACAAGCTGATGCAGTGTTGGATATTATTTATTGTCTGTAATTATCATAGCAGATGATACCTAAAAGTCCCACTCATGGCCCAGAATTCGGCTGAGGAAGGAACAGGACAAAAAGACAGACCCTGTCCCAAGGCTAGATGTACCCAATCAGTGTCTGCAGCATTGCTGAACATTTCCTGGGCCCCGTCTCTCCAGACAGGGAAAGCACTCACACTGACTCACCATCCACCTGTGAGCTCTCCTGGGATTGAGAAGGGGCAGGCAGATTCTAAACTTGTCTGTGTAGATTCTTGCTCTGCGCTCATCACCATAGTATCTGAACTCCTTCCCTTAGCGCATTAAGAGATGCAGCTAGCATCTGTCACATGTTTTCTCAGTCCTCTCTCAGGGGAAGAAATGGAGCTCTTTCCCTTCCTCACAGTGAACATGTTCTGTCGCGAACCCTTTTTGCTTTTCAGCCAGGAAGGAGATCCAGCTCCCCTTCCTCTTGTACTATTCAAGGTGACTCAGGAGAGGGCAGGAAAATCCTCAACAACACCGGAGGGTCTCCACAAATAGGGTTTATTAAAAAGTTCCCCTTCACCTCAGGAGTTGTCAAGACCACGTAAAACACAAAAGGCTTAGACTCTGTTAGGTACAAGTGCCCATCCCTTGCCTTGTTCCTGGAGAAAAGTAGTTTTAAATATAATAAATGAATGCATCCACCACTTTCCTTGGGAAACTATTGTACAGGTCAGTAGGACTCAATATAAAGAAGACTCCTTTTCTCTTGATATTTAATGTAAATTATCCTGTAATTTATCCAGTTGTTTCTAATTATACCCCCTTTGTATGCTAAAAAACATCCCTCCTGTTTCAGCCTTTCTTTTGCCCCTTGATGTGTCAGTTACACCAATTTACACTTATTTAAGCAACATATAACATACAAAACAGTTATGTCACCTCTTCATTTCCCCCCTCTCATTTAGTTAGTTATGGATCATCTGAAGGGTAAATTCACACTGAACCTTAAGAATAAGTAAAGGACCTTAGGTTGTAACCATAGGAACATAGAAATTGCCAGACAGGATCAGACCCAAGGTCTATCTAGTACAGTGTCCCATATCTGACAGTGATCATCAGCTTCTGTCAGACAAGATACTTCAGGGGAAGCTGTGAGAACCCCACTATTGGCAGATCTGGGATAATCTTCCCCTCCCCACAACTCCACAAGTCTCATTCTGGTCTCTGATAGAGGTTGGCATAACCCTGGTGCAGGAGAGTTGAAGCTCTGAAGCATGAGGTTCATGAGAACTTACTGAGATGAGATCACCAGCATTCGTTATCATATGCAGAAAAATACTATTTCTAGTGGCAGAGGTTTGCACTCGGCCTGTAGAGCACAGGCAAAGACTGAGCCAGCCAGTTAAACACAGGAAAATTATGCAACAACTGGCTACGGCTCTTATGAACTCTTTCTGTTAATTATAGAAGACTAAGAATGCTTTAAAATTGGAAAGTAAAATTCATCTGTTTTCTATTTCCCAAGGGTAGCTGTTTTCCTCTTTGACAGATTACTTCATAGCATGTGCTTCCCCTTTGATCTCTGGCATCCCAGGAGGTCGACTTCCTGCATCTTGATCATATTGGGCATGTGGCTGATCTCAGAGACACCTTACTATTTCAAATGAAGGAATAAAACCTGTTACAGCCACTTGTAGGGAACAAATGCAAACCTCTTCACCCTGAAAGAGAAGGAAAATGCCAGGCTCTGGTCCAGCAGTAAAGGGGAATTCGTGCCCAATACTCTCATCTACTAGTAGGATTTAGAAGCCAGAGAGTAGGATTCTCAAAAGGCTTAATGTTGGCTTTAGCTCTATTCCTATTTAAGTCAATGGTGTAAAACTCCCATTGGCCTCACTTGGAGCAGAGTTAAGCTACTATTGATTTTAACTGTTTTCACTGTTGAAAATCCCATGTAAAAGGGGCTCATAAATCTGGGAATCCTGTTGCAGTAGAGGATCACCAAGGTGTATTTGTTTGAAATTCAGCATAAGATACTTCGGTATTTAAAGGAGCTGCTAAGCAATCAGACACAAGCTTTTAATCAGTTTGTCAGGCGCTGGCATATCTTATTTCAGTGTCAGTGAAATGAAGCAGTCAGCAAAGGAAATTGAGACCCACCCACACATTTAAAGTATTATATTTATGGCTTATTTTTTAAGCTCTTTGGTTCTTTTGCCTGCTCTTCTTTTGTATTTTGCTGAGCACCGTCAAGAGAGAGCTTAGATCTCCATTAAGATCTACATATCCTTTGTAATTCCAGAAAGAGATGATATCTGTCGGTCTAGCTGTAATACATCAGACAACATCATCCTGCTGTGCCGTAGTTTGATCATTAATCTTTAAAAAGGAACCACAATGCAAAAGCTGAGGCATGTGAATTAAATGCAGTGGTGGTGGGTGGAAAATTTGCCACCAGAGGGTAGCATTGCATGTCATTTTAGCTAGTTGCTTTTGAAAATCATCCTTTCGAGGATCCAGGCTCGAGTGCAATTAGGTAAGGCAGCAACTGTCATGCAGGTTTAGATGTGCAAATATTCAGAGCACTGGTAAGGAAAAGATAACAGTGTGTTAGTGTTAAAGTCCTATTAAAATGTTTATTCCCAAACAATGACGATCCCTTTGTGCTTGCAGCCTGAGTCACTGGACTACGTGCAGGGGACTAGCAAAGATCTGAGGGATGGATTTTTACCCTCCCAATCCATAGGCAGGTTGCAAGGCTTCACTGCAGCCCCTCTTCCATGCTATAAGTTGAAGTACCAGCTACTGCCTCTCTGCCTCCACTTTCCAGGGAGATCCCATGGTCTCATCCCTAGCAGCTCTCTACGCTGGCCTATTCAGAGCCAGTACCAAGATAACCTCCACTGCATCAGAGGTACAGAAACTGAAATGGGTCAACACTATCCAATGCCTCTCTGCACACCATCTGGCTCATGGCTCTCTATGCCACTGATGAGGCTCCGTGGCAACCTATGTCCATCTGTTCAGCCTTTGGTTTATGGTGCATCCAGAATACAATACAGTGCAATGGACTCTTTGAAAACGTAATGAAATCCTAAGGGTAAAACAGTGAGAGGGGGGTCTCTAAGTGGTGAAGGGGGCATGGGTGAGGGGGCACGGTTCTCCCAGTGGCAAGGGGTACGTATCTGCAGGGCAGTGAGGTTCTCTCAGCATGGTTCCATGTTCACAGCCCCAAGTTCCTAAATGACTAATCTGCCTAGAGTGTTACCTTATCGCTGAATAGCCATTTCGAAGTAGAAAAAAATGGCATGTAATAAAAATAAGTGCTACTGCTATAAAAAACAATACAAGAATCTTCTCTTAGTGCAGGGGTGGGAAAACTATGGCCCGCAAGCTGCATCTGGCCCATCAGACCATTTAATCCAGCCCTCAGCTCCCTCTGAGGAGCAGGGTTGGGGGTTTGCCCTGCTCTGCACAGCGTCCAGGAAGCAGCCAGCATGACCCCCGCTCCATGGCTAGGTGACTGAGGGCTGCCCTATCTGCAGGCGCCATCCCCGCAGCTCCCATTGGCCAGGGTTCCCAGCCAATGGGAGCTGCAGGGGTGGCACCTGCAGACGGGGCAGGGCGCGGAGCCACCTGGCTGCGCTTCAGAGCTGGAGGGGGGTCATGCTTTCAGGAGCTGCTTGCAGCTCATGCCACCCGGAGTCTGCACTCCTGAGTCCCCACGGTGCCCCAAATCCCTCCACAGTCCTGATCCCCCTCCTGCCCTCAAACCCCTTGATCCAAGCCCAGAGCCCCGTCTTGTACTCCAAGCCCCTCATTCCCAGAGCCCACCCCTCATGCCCCAACAGCTTCCCCCATCCCTGATCCCCCTCCTGCTCTCTGAACCTATTGGTACCAGCCCAGAGCACCCTTCTGCACTCCAAACCCTTCATCCCTGGCCCCATCCCAAAGCTCACACCCCTGTCTTGTACTCCAACCCCCTACCCCAGCCCTGATCTGCCTCCTACCCTCCGAACCCTTCAGTCCCAGCCTAGAGCCCCCTGCTGGACCCCAAACCTCTCATCCTCCAGCCCCACTCCTGACCCCTCACCTCTCCTGCACCCCAAACTGGAGCTCCCCTGTACCCTGAACTCATTTCTGGCCCCATCCGGAGCCTTCACCCCCACCCCCACCCCCAATTGCATGAGCATTCATGACCTGCTGTACCCCAATGTGGCCGTCAGGCGAAGTTTGCCCACCCCTGTCTTAGTGTATAAGGGCTGAGATTTTTCAAAGCTACCTAAGGGATTTGGCTGTCTGATTCCTATTGAAATGACTGGAAAATGGTTGTTCTAATCTTCTAGACATCTTTGAAAACGACAGGTAAAACAGTGTGAAACTTTTTGGGAAGTCATGGAATCAAGAGATGTAGGGCTGGAAGGGACCTCGAGAGGTCATCTAGTCCATCCCTCCCGTACTGAAGCAGGATCAAATAGACTTAGACCATCCCTGACTGGTGTTTGTCCAACTTGTTCTTAAAGCTTCCAGTGATGGGGATTCCATATCCTCCCTTGGAAGCCTATTCTAGAGCTTAACTAGATTTATAGGTAGAAAAATATTCCTAATATTTAACCCAATGGTCTTCAAACTGGGGTGCATGAGCCCACCCCAGGGGGTGCATGAGAGTCCAGTGCCGCCATGGAGCCCGCCAAACTCCTAGGTGGGCTATTTTGGTCCCACCGAAATACCTCTGCGGAAAGCAGAAGCCTTTGCTTTCTGTGACGGCATTTCGGCAGGCATACCCCCTGGGGGCCGCCAGACTTTTCCCTCTGTGGAAAGGGGTCACGGGAGGAAGAGTTTGAAGACCCCTGATCCAACCTCCAGCTCCCTTGTTGTAGGTTAAGACCTTTTACTACTTGTCCTACTTTCTGTGGACATGGAAAATACCTGATCACTGTCCTCTTTATAATGGCCTTTAACATGTTTGAAGATGTATCAGGTCCTTCCTCAATCTTCTTTTCTCAAAGCTAAACTTGCCCTGTTTTTTTAACCCTTCCTCATAGGTCAGGTTTTCAAAACTATCTTCTGTTGTTGCTCTCTTCTGGTACGTCTTCAGTTTGTTCACTTCTTCCCTAAAGACTGGTGCCCAGAACTGAAAACAGTTCTCCAGCTGTGGCTTCACCAGTGCTGAATAGAGCAGGTGAGTTATTTCCCAAGTTTATATATGACACTCCTGTTAATACCCTGCAGAATGATATGTGCATTTTAAACAACTTGTTGACTCATCTTCATTTTGTGATCCATTGTAACCCCCAGATCCTTTTCAGCAGTAGTATTGCCTAGCAAGTTATTCTCCATTTTGTAACTGTGCATTTCTTTTAATTTCCTAAGGGTAGTACTTTACATTTGTCTTTATTGAACTGCACCTTGTTGAATTCAGATGAGTTTGCCAATATGTCAAGGTCTTTTTGAAATCTAATCCTGTCCTCCAAAGTGCTAGGAGCAATCAGGTCAATACTAATCAACTCAGCAAACCCATAACAACAACACCACAAAATAAAATAGATTTCATACCACAGGTGTCAGCCAAAGCTACAGCAGAAAATCCCGTCCAAACAGCTATTCCGAATACTGATGTTGTAGACATGGGGGCCAGCGGACAGCAAGATACCGGCCTGAAAAGGGCACTCAGCCTTGGAAAGAGCTAATTCCCGGACGACCAGCAGGAGGCGCTGCAGGGGTGAGTTGTCGCAACGTTACAACATGGTGGAGAATGCAGGTATAGACGGTTCACCCCTGAAACAAGGGGCAGGGCGAGGACTGGAACTATTGCCTGAATCTGAGCATCGAGGAGCAGAAGTAGAGGACCAGAAAATGAACTATTACTGGAGAGCCTGTCTGGCCTGGCTTGCTGAGCAGCATGTGGGACTGCTGCAGCTGCTGTGGGGGAGGGCACATGGATCTAGTCAGGGGCCAGGGACCTGGGGCTGGAAGCCAGTGCTGGAGCCTAAAAACTGTGTCACCTGGGGGGCGACAGGGACGCTACAAACGGGAGTGCCCCTACCGGACTGCAGCAAAGAGGCTCTACTGGGGACAATCTGGGACTGCCAGTGTGCCCCCTGTGACATCAACAGGGGGCTCCAGTTTTGCTGGGGCAGTGGAAAGCCAGGGCACATGAAAAGGGAGTGTCCTCAGGGGACTCTCAGGACCCAGGCTAGCCCTGAGATGTCCATAGGTGGGCACTGGCTGTGCTTCCTCTGCCACAAGGGGAGCCAGTGTGACAAAGCTCTGTCCTTATCTTCGTGGATCCTGCATTTCCTGGCGGATTTTTTACTAGCCTCAGCGGCTCACTGTGACCCTCCACAGAGCCCTTCTCTCTCTGGAGACAAGGTCACAGCCTATTGAGCCATTTTCATCACAAACCAGTGAGGAGAAGCTATCCTTCCCAGCACAGTCTCTATTGTCTCCCAATCTCAGAGACTAATTAGGGGAGGCAGAAAGGGGGGAGCCCAGGCCTGCCCTCTACTCTGGGCTCCAGCCCAGGGACCCTAATAGTATCAGCTAAGATGGCTGACCTTTTCTCCACAAAACACAATACAATTCCCTGGGCTACTTCCCCACAGCAGTCCCTGCTTCTTCAAACTCCACTTCACCCTTACCTCAGGGCCTCCTTCCTTCTGTATGATATGTTGTCCTACACTCAGTCTCACCAACAGCATAACTTCCTTCCACAGCTCCTGACACCCACAACCCACCTGACTAACTGGGAGGTTTTTATCTGGTTTCAGCCAGTCCCTGATTGGCTTCAGGTGTCCCAATTAGGCTAGCTGTTTCTACTCCTTTCTAGAAGGTTCTTAATTGGCCCCAGGTGTCTTGATTGGCCTGGAGTAGCCTTTGTTTGGCTATACAGGGAACAGGGACCTGCACATCCTGAGACTAATGTACCTGCCTTCCAGCACTCTCCTATATCCTTCTGGTCTGACTCCGTCACACCAGGTAAAGCGGCCTAGCCCCTAGAGAAAGAGAGGGAGGCCGGAGGACAGGGCATGGTCCGAGACTGCCCCAAAGGAGGGGGTGGCGACAACCAGGGCCCAAAAGATGGGACTGTCTGAGGCAGAGAGGCCCCAGATAGATAAGGGATCCCATGCGGGAGCTGAGAGGGCTACCATGGGAACCCAAACAATGGTGGAAGAAAGCAGGTGGCTCTGGATAGTGGGGGACCTGCTTCAGGAAAGGGATTCCCTATGGTCCCAGCTACAAGAGGAGCTAGAGCAATAGGGATTCTCTCTTCCCTTCCCTCCGCCCCGCCCGGTGTGGTCTTAAGGGGGAGGATGTGTAGCAGGGCAGTCACCCTGCTCCAGCCCCGAAGGTGTTGAAACAGCCCTGCTGAGGGTTGTGGCTGGGGAAAAGCAGCCCAGCAGAGGGCTGCACCAGAGAAAGCAGCTGAGGGGATAGCAGCCACAGCTGTGGCTAGGTCAATTAGGGCCCAGCTGGCCCTGATAAAAGACTGTAGCCAGGAGCTCAGGCAGCCTCTCTCCAGGCTGGGAGGGAGCAGGGCCTGGCTGCCTGTGCGACAGGGTACTGAGGGTGGAGCAGTGCTGGGGAAGCGGCA
This sequence comes from Dermatemys mawii, assembly GCA_007922305.1. Classification (NCBI taxonomy): domain Eukaryota; kingdom Metazoa; phylum Chordata; order Testudines; family Dermatemydidae; genus Dermatemys; species Dermatemys mawii. The sequence continues at coordinate 7,940,073 of ML677358.1, forward strand.
GACTGAGCTGGGCAGCTCAGGCCTGGCAACTTCCCAGCCTGCAGGCCTGATAACAAGGCCTAAAAAGGTACTGGGGGTTAGGCAAAGGCAGTGGCCCAAAACCCTCTTGCCTGTGATGAGCGGCTCTTACACTACAGTTTGCCCCAGCGAGTGGGGGCTTGATGATGAGTGGCAGTAGCCCAGACTGAGGCAAGGTGAGGCTTAGAGGGTTGGGGGTTCCCCAAGAAGGGGAGACCCACAGATAGAGTGAGGCGGAACTGCCAGAGGGCAGCACCCCAGGTAAGATGGCACCAGGGTCCGGGAGGGACATGGGGGCTAGCAAACAGCGAGACACCAGCCTGCAGAGGGCACTCAAGACGCTGAAAGAGCTAATTCCCAGATGACCAGCAGGAAGTGCTGCAAGGGTTAGTCATCACCCCGCTACAGGGACATTCCAGCTTGGTGGTTTTGGTTTATATTATAGCAGTACCTACAGGCCCCTGCTGAGATCGTGGGAAAATGCTTCTCTGGGCACTCCAGAACTGTCCAGCAAAGGTGGTGTTTTAGGGTTATTTGTATTAGAGTAGTAACCTACAGGATCATTCTCCATCATGCTGTCCCAAAGTCTAAATAGACACGTCAGACAAAGGGTGGGAAGGAAAACAGGTACAGAGAGGGGAAGTGACTTGCCCAGCATCCATCACACTGCAGGTCAGTGGCAGATAGAGAAGTAAAACTTGGGTCTCCTGATGCCTAGATCAGTGCGTTATCCATTAATCCACCCTGCTCTCCCTGACAATAATGCTGCCACACTTACTCATCCTGGGACCCCCTTTGAGGGTGACTAGATGTCCCGATGTTATTGGCTTTGTCTTAGATAGGCAACTATTACCTCTCTCCCCATCCTGATTTTTCACACTTGCTATCTGGTCACCCTAACCCCATCCCACCTCTCTTGAAGCGTTACATTTCCATCCGGTGTTTATGATAAGGACGCCCGGGGCCTGTCAGTGACTTTTACTAAAAATAACCATAATAAAATAGGGAGCTCAGCTGTGGAGTCCCCACACTGCCTGCAGAGGCTGGGCAGCTGTGAGGGTCTGCCCTGAGCTCTGGGGGTCCCCACCCTCCATGGGGGCATGGAGCTCCAGGGTTCCCCACCGCCTGCGGCATCTGGAGCTCTGATGGGGAGACCCTCATAGCCAGTAGATGCGGTCCTGTCACCTGTGGTGGGCTTGGCGCTCAGGGACCCTCGAGCTTGGACTCCCTGCTGCCCACAGTAGCTATGGGGGCATCCCCCCGCCTGCTGTGCCTTGTAGCTCCAGGAGGTCCCGGGGGGCCCTGCTGCCCACAGCCGCTGGGGCTGAATTCATGAAGGTCGCTGGAAGTCATGGATTCCGTGACTTCTGTGAAAATATGGCAGCCTGAATGAAAAGTTGTCTGTGGCTTTACTTTGTTTTAAGGATTTGGAGTCTCATCCAAAGCCTACTGAGGTCAATGGGAATCTTTCCGTGGCACAGATCCCAAACTAATCTCCCTGCATGAAATGGGTCTCATCTGATTGTCACTATAGAGTCTTGACTCTAGGGAAGGGCTGGAAAGAGAGGCTGCGATTGTAGAAAAGTTTATGGACCTTTAAAGGATTCAATCCTATATTTTTCCAAGTTTTCTTCTCAAGGATCTTTTATACACTGTCTTTCACTTGTAATACTTATCCTACCTTTGAATAGTTAGGGAGGCAGATTAAGAGTTTTGGGCCTTGTTTTGATGGCTTTTTCACCCTCTTGTCTGGCTCTGTATCTGATTTCCATGGTAGAAAGTTGTATTAGCTCATTCCGTAACTGATGAATGGCTGTAGAGTTTTCCTGTCTTACAGCTCTGTTTATGAGAGACACAAGCAAGCTATTAAGAAAATTTGGAAGTGCTTTTCCAGCGCGGGTTTTATTGAAAGGTGCAGTGCCATTATTGTCATATTGCAGTGAGGAATTTGTTTTGTAAAATCAAATTAACCGGAAGCAGTTTCATTAGTGAGTATTGCTGCTTAATGAGCTATTTTGATTTCAGGCTTTTCTTTTCTTTTTTTCTTTTTAAAGTGTCCTTAAAAGCTATTTGGAACAGCCTGAAGAGTAGTTGTTTGTTTAACTAAAATTGCTTTAATTAGATAACTGAGACCAGAATGTTTGATAACTCCATACGTATATTTAAAATGCCACAGAAGCATTGTTCTCTATCAGGACCTGGGTTGGATTCCACTTAGCCCAGAGTGAGTGATTTGAACAGTGCACTGAGGGTGAATATAGGACAAACACTCTTTCAGCTGCCCCTCATTACAAGAAAGAGCTCTCATGTTAGATGCATTTTCTACTTCACACAGACCTGAAGTTATCTCACTCCTATTATTGTAGATTTTCATCAGAAATACTGACGCATGCAACTGAGGGTGCAGGCAAGACTAGTTATATGAAATGAAATAACTGCCCTAGCATGTGACGCTTCCTGTACTATTCTTTTTATTTTCCTGTCCCTCTTCCTGGGCCTGATTGTTAAAACTTGCTCCGCCCCTCATTTCTGCAAATACAATTTGGTGTGGAGCAAATGAGGACCCAGAGACCTTTAGTACCAGATTCTGGCCACAGCTTGGGCTACATTTCCTTATTTGATCTTGTAGATAATTGTGTCCTTAACATTGTTCCAATTATTGTTTGCAGGGTCAAAGAAGAGCTTGGCCAAATGTTAAAGATCAGCCCCTGGGGATCACATTGAGAAGGCTACGCTTACTCTGAATGGTAAGAATGGTTTTGTGGTGAAAGCACAGGCCTTTGTGCAGAAGACATGATGTCTGTTCTCACTTCTGCTAATCACCTCCTCTGAGACCATGGGGAAGTTCTCTAACCTCTATATTAATTTGCTAATCTGTAAAATGGGAATATTTCACCATCATCATAGGGGTGCTGTCAGGCTAGTCATTAATGTTTCCAAAATGTCTGTGGATAGAAAGTCGACTAGAAGTATTAAGGCATGATTCACAAATGCAAGCTGTATTATCCTCGCACGCCAAATTGTCCTTGCTGCATTATCACAGTCTTTATTATGTTGAAATACCCAAACTGCATGTGTGTGCTTTAGAGGCGGAGTTTAGATTAGATGCTGTGGTAAGGAAAGCTGCAAGAACCAAGAGTCCAATATTCCCCAATCAGTGTGATATCTTTCTTCATGCATTTAAAGCCAGAGTTTTGTTCTGTGAAAGGACAATTAAATCTAAAAAGCCAGACACTGAAGCCTCGGACTGAGTCAAATTCCTGGGGAGAACACAAATGATCTTTGTAAATATCCTTCCCTAACTGTTGGCGATGCTATAACGGGAAACAGGAATGATAGTTCTATTGTGGATGTTTTATCCATTAGTGTCACATTAATAATGATGTTGCCCATTTGGTCTAAGTGGTTAGCCAAAATACGGGTCTTAGCCAGATTGTTTCTGTTTGGATGAGAAATCAATAATACACATTGGGTATATGCCTAGTATAATCTTGTTCACTTACCCCAGAAATTACACCCAGTTCTGTTTCCCAGAGCAAACTAGAAACAGAGAACAGGCTGAGGTTTTCTTGGTCAGAAATCCCCAAATGTACCACTGCTGCGAGCTCTGTGCCTGAGAAGTTGTGTCTCTTTACTTCCTTTCAGGGTCATGCTGACAACTCCTTCTGCTTTGACATGCTCCCTCCAACACACAGATAGCCCGCAACCAGTATCCTGTGTTTGCAGCTAGGAAAAACCCTGTTAATGCACAAGATTTAGCTCTGGGTTGGCCATGTGACTTAGTCCTTTGGGTGGTAGGCCCTATCATCTGCAGCTGGTTTACTTCATAAAGGTGCTAGGTTGCACGTTCTGTTGAGCCAGAGAGTATTTAGTACATCTGTTGGGTCTAATGAGGTCGGCGATTGTCTTTGAATCCCAGACACACGCTCCTCATGGCAGCCATTAGTACCTTTCAACATAACCATACTTTGGATCTGTACAGCAGTTGTTCATCTCTACATGTTTTACAAAGGTGGGAAACCATCATTATCTCCGTGCTATTGATGAGGTAGCTGAGGCTCAGGCTTGCCAAGAATTGGGCTAGTACCCAGGTTTCCTGATTCTAAGCCCCATGCTTAGTCTACTAGAGGCCATTTGCTCTTGCCCAGTTTGGAGAATGTAGGCGACAACCCCACTGTCTCTCACTTGCTAAGAAAGCTCTCTAGCTGCTTCGCACAGCAGTGGGATGCACAGTCCTGCAAAGGCCAAATTGATATAGGCCTCAGTCCAGACAAGCATTAAAGCACAGAGTAAACTTTAAGCTCCTGAGTAGTTTCAGAGCCGGGGGCTATAGACAGGAGATGTACTGTACAAGGCAAATAGTTGAGACTTGAGCCTTTAGCACCAGCCCAACAATGTGAATGCTTCCTAATGAAAGAAACATTTGGGGGAGGGTAATGTCTTTAGTGGATACAGGCATTCTGTGCCTTGCCACAGGCTTAACTATATAATGCTGAGTCTCCTCTGAAATGGAACAGGTTTTGAAGTGCATGAGAACCGATGAGGCCTTTGAAGATGCTTAGAGTGAGGATGCTCATGGCTGAACCATGTTTTTTGGTAAAGCATGTACTTGTGACATGGTTCTACGTCACTGACATTATTTCCTTATGGATATTGGCGTCCCAAACTTGCTACTTTCCCTTTTCATTGGGATTTCTGGTTAATTTTTTTCTGACACCAGTATTGGCCTTGGGAGATATTTATCTCGTATACAGGAGAACCCAGGGGAAGGAAGGTCTTTTACACACACATGCGCGATCACGCATTCAGACAGAAGGGAAGTCTACGTGGTCCATTAGGCAGCTCATATAACGCATTTTTTCTGAAATTATCTTGTCTATTTTTCTTAGCTCCTTAGGGAACTGATTCAAGCGACTGCCAGACAGTAATGTATTTGTTGTGATGTCCATGCTCTAGGTAAGCAACTGAGAGGAGAGGGAGAAGCAGAGGCAGGTTGCTGTTTGCAGTGAGGTTATGGCTTTTAATGTCATCTATTCATCCAAGCTTTTTCCCCTTCCCTTCCTTAGGGAGTCAGAGTTTTATTAATGATTGCGATCTCCTGCAGCTGTTAAAAGGAATCGAGATGTTTTGTGTTAGGCTAATGTTTGAAATCTATTCACTCTCACCTCTGAACTCTTTTCCTAGCAGATGTCAGACAATAGGCTTGCTTTATATGTTTCCTGTTTTACATACAACTTCCTAGTGAGTAATTGCTTTTCTTATTGCCCAGCTGCAGCAAAGTACCTAATGTGACCCCCTGGTGTTTAATATGGAGTATATGCTACATCAAGGCAAAGCATTATTGGCTGCACTGGTTTTTTTTTAATTAGATATACTCCGCACACATTATAGGGAAGGAGTAAGAATAAGGCCAGCTAACCTAGGGATATGTTCTAAATACCAACTACCCAAAAGTGTGAGTGGAGGGTGAGGGAAAGAAAGTCTTGTTTATGAATGGAAAAAGAAGGGAATGCATTTTTGTGTTAATAAATCATACTTTGCACTTACGATGCAACAGCGCATTTGTCAAGGGGTCTCAGAGCATTTAACATCCACGCATACTTCTCAATGCTCCTGTGAGGTAGATGAACGTTTTTGTACCCCTTTTGCACATTGGTACACTAACACGGTTGCCCAAGGTCACAGAGTGAGTCAGCAACAAAGCAGAGAGAATACTGACCATCAGTTTTAATTTCCTGTGGCTTATTTAGCCACTAGACAGACTCCATACCATATAGTAGCATAAGTAACATGGACATTAGGATCATGTATAATATTTAAAACCAAACCAGAATGAGTCGTGTAATTTACAAAATCAGCTGCTACTCCTGGCACTAACTTGTTTTCCATTTCCCAGGCTGTCAGTTATTGACTATTCTGGGAGTTAGCATATTGCTAACTGTATTGGTGCTTCTTTATTCAATATGCTTCTTTCCTCCAGATTGGCTGAAAAACTTTCACAGTACAAAAGAGCTGTCGGTCTAAGTTCGAGTTTCATTCACTGAGAGCATTCAACCAAAATATTTTCTAATTTTCTGCTGGAAAGCAAGTCTCCATCAGATTTTACTGGGAAGAATTAGTAATTGCTTATTACACTGGAAGAATATCTCAGTTTTATGTGCTTGAGGAAAAGTCAAGAATTGCCTCTCCAAAGTAAATCTGAAAAGGGAGATTAATCCTCCTTAAACCACAAAGGGGGAATAGTGCTAATTTAACAGATGTTGTTGGCTAGAAAAGTCTGCTTTCTGCTTGCTATAAAAATAAACTTTGAGATGTGAACAAAACTATTCCTGACAGTTGAGAATACATCTAACACCCGCTTTCCTGCTTTTTCTTTCATCCTCCTCCCCAGACATACTGCTCTACTCTGTGGGGCTCTTGTAAAGGTTTGCAAGAAATATTGGTTAGGAGTAATTCATTATTTTATCAAGAGTATAAAATAATCTGGGAAGGGAGGCAGGGGAAACAGCATTAGAGCTTAGTGTACCCTCTAGGATACCCAGTGTTGAAAATCCCTCCTTGCCTTTGCTGTGTCTGTTTGATTCATGGACTATTGGAGGGGGAAAAGAATATTTCTTCCTCTTCTAAACCCTGTGGCGGAGGTGGGTGGGTGCCCCTCTAAAGGGAAGAAGGGCTCATTCAACCTGCTGTGACTGTTCAACGCAGGCATCAGTCTGGAGGAGAGGCCTCTTAAGGGAGTTGGACCTAGGAAGGGGCTAATGGGGATAGTTGTTACACCTAGGGAGGGAGGGTGTCAGGCAGGGTGGAAGTGAGACGAGGCGGGAGGGAGCACATACAGGTTTCTCCTTCCTGCTGGAGCAAGAGGCGAGAGGGAGTGCTGAGGAAGGCTGTGGGAAGCAGGACAACCAGTGGCAATAGCAGCCTTTAGAGCGGGGAACCGACAAGGACTGCAGGAGCCGGGGTTCTCTCGGCAGTGGGCCGTAGGGAGGGGCAGAGGACAAAATAAGAATCCAGACAAGACTTAGGTTTTCAGCCTGCTAGCGCAGAATGTGCTGGAGTCGATTTAGTTGATTACTTACATTTTGAGGGGCCTCAGGGGTCCCAGGCCTAGGAAAGAGGGGCTGACTATCCATTTGTGGTATGTTGTGTTTTCAAATCTGGGTGTTGGGACAGTTACCCTGGAAAGGGTGAGGTTATATGGGACCTGGCTGAGTCACTGTAAGAACTGGACCACCAGACCCTGAATGGCTCTCCGAAGGGGGTAACCTAGGGGAAGGTGCTGCCATTGCACACCCCGGCCACAAGGGGGTGTGCCAGCAGGTGAGTCACACTTCTACACCCTGATTCAAGAAAGCACATAAGGCACTTGCTTTACTTTGGGAAAGTACAAGCCTTAAGATCGTTTTCCCAGCTGTTTTATCTCAGCTGTCATATTTTGAGTTTTTCTTAAAGCCTCAGCTCCTGGAAGCAGCAGGTGATGATGATAAGGCTCTCAGCTTTCGTTTAAAAAATGAAGTAGGTTTCTAAGCCTCACCATTGTGGCGAAAAGATTGACAACCAAAAGAACCCCACACTTACTATTTTTTTAAAAAAATAATTCATTATTTTGGAGGGAGCAGGCTCTTGATATATTGAGTGCTTGGGGTCGGCAGTCCTGGTACCCTGAACAATGGCCATAAAGCTACGGAATGGCTTCACAGCTCTTCCCCAGGTCAAGTTGAATCAGCCTTGTGAACAAACAACACAGAATTATAGTTTCTGTTTGTTGGATCTTCCACTAGAGATGGGTTAGCAGCTGCCCTTCATCCTTGTCCTGCTTTAGATGACCTGATGGTTGTTTTCCAACTGTAATTTCGGTGATACTTTGAAACATTTATGCCATATTTGATTTTCTTTGTTGTCCTCTGGTTACTCTCTCTGTTTTCTTGCTCCTCTGTCAACGAAATGGCATGGTGATTTATTTTGTTACATTTATTTATGAGAGAAACAGGAAGTGCAGCTCTGGTGAGGCAGGAAGTTGGTTTCCATCTATTGAATACAAGGGTGACACTGAGTTAACTTTTTTCAGTTACCCTATGATGTACCCCGACAAGACATGGCATAGTATAATGTAACAACTAGTGTGGTAGTGCTGCCCTCTGCTGGATGGAATATCACACCTGCTCTGCTCCCGGCTGTTTGAGAGACTTTGGCTAAGATTTTTAAGGTATTGCTGAGCTCAGTGTTGCTTCATCTAACGGATTTAGGAGTCTAATTCATTTTTGAAAGGGATTTAGACACTCAGAACCCTAGATCCTCTTGACAGCAATGCCTAACTGGCTTTAAAAATCTGGGCCTTTGTCGCAGATATATTTTACAAGCTCAGATAAAAGTGCTGTGTAAGTGCTAAGTATTATTATTATGAATTATTTCTGTGTCCAAGGAGGATTCTGGTTTAATCCAAGTTCAGGATCCCTGAGCTTTTTGAAGTGGGAGGTCCTGAGTTCTGTTCACCTTGGGAATTTGACAGCGAGGGGATAACTGTTAAAGGAGAGCATGAACTGTATTTTTGGAAAATGATCTGATATTTTCCATAAAGGGGCAATGTCTTTCCTCCTCACTTCTTGCCACAGCTCATCCTTAGATGGTCCACAGACAGAGTGGCGGATGGTGTCAGGGAAAAAGAGACCAGCTTTCTCCACCTGCTATTGAATGCTTCTGCTGGGGGTAAATAGAAGATGACTTCTTTTTTTTCTGAACTGCCAGTTCCTTTGCTTCTGGAAGCCTAGAAAGAATTTTTGTATTTGTTTGAGATGCATGCTAATTGCATTCCACAAACATTTCAATTCTTTTCAGTATATTCATTAGAGGAGTAGAGTAATTACCAGTCTGACAACTTTGTAAGTCGATCTTGGCCTTGGAGATATGAGGAAAAATGATAACTAAATTTCAAATGTAGATCTAGTTGCATGTAACATTTACGAGCAGCAATAAAAGTGAAGGTTGCAATTGTGTCTGCAGCATCATGCCACACAACATAATTTTACACACTCAAACATCTGTTTCAGGATCAAAGCTGAGTGTGTCAGATAATTCGCTTTTTTTTTTTTAGACCTATCAGTTAGGCACCATCGAGTTTATTATAAATTCAGACTAATTTATTAGTAAACAAGAGTTCTGTTGAACAATGTTACATTATAATAGTCATGGGAATTGTAAGTATGCAAGACATTTGGAGCAAGAAATTTACGTGCTGCCAGTTCAGGATGATGTTGATACATGATGGAATTAACCATTCTGCGAATAGGGGTCAGTTGACAATACTAACGTGCTGGGTAAGGAAGCTCCAAGGAAGATGCCAATGATTTACCAGCTCTCCATTAATTCTCACTAATTAGTATCTGGGAAACATGGCAATGAATAACAGTGAAAGATGTTTCGGCTTCCTTGAAAATAAAAAATATTTTATTCTCTCACCCTCCTCCTGCCCCTTTGTGGGGATACTGTGAGAACCATATCCCTGTCTGTGCCGAGGGGAAGGATTGCTCAGTGGTTTGAGCATTGGCCTGCTAAACCCAGGGTTGTAAATTCAATCCTTGAGGGGGCGATGTGGGGCAAAAATTTGTTGGATGGTTTAACTGGGGATTGGTTCTGCTTTGAGCAGGGGGTTGGAGTAGATGAACTCCTGAGGTCTCTTCCAACCCTGATATTCTATAATTCGTATCTCAGTCTTATATTTTTGAGATTGTACACTAACACTGACAGTATTTCTGTGCTAGGTAAATAGCCGATCCCCCTCTGAAGGATTAATAACCTAAGATCACAGACTGGGATGGCACAAACCAGTAAAATATGATACCAAAACAGGCACAGAAAGAGAGTAGCAGGTAAGGTATGTCATAGAGCAGGAGAGTTTTAACTAAGTATCTCACCTTGTGCACAAATATTGCTACTAGCCTAGCAGAGTCCAAAAAACAGTTAAATGAAAGATTAGAGATCTTTGCATATCCTTCCCCGCTGATTATCAGTTCATCTTTCTCAGTAAGAAAAAGTATTGCATGAGCCTGGAATTTCTGGCATTGTTTCCATCACAATGAGTTGTTAACACATCAAGAAACTAGAGGCAACCCACTTCTGTGAAATAAACGTCAAATATGGCAGCCACCACATTCAGGCACCACTTTGCCTCCTCCTCCACTTCACTTCCATTTGACTTCATCTGTGCTCTTACCTCTTTCCTTCCCACTTGTTCTCCATGTTGGGACAATACAGTTGGGTCATGAAATACAGACCAAGCAAGAGGATTCAGGACGGGCGTTGTAGATGAAGACCTTGTTTTTCTTTTCAGGAACCTCTGTGACATTCTGGGATGCAATCCATCCCAGTCAGGGGCTGTCACTACCCGCCCTGCCATCTTGGGTGCCTCACAATATTTGCTACTGTAGCTCCCACCTCGGCTGCTCACAAACAGCCTGCAGATCACACGGTGAGAGTCTGTGTGCACCTGCAACCTGGCAGCCACACATCAGTCACATGGTTTCCAGTTTGGTTACTATTTGCAGGACAACCCCAACGTGCTTCCAGTCTCATATTTCCCCCCCAAAAAAACAGGTATTACTCACTGTCCCAACCTCTCCCAGATAGCCCAGATATTATAGATCTATTGCCACTGATGGGGGTCAATGGACAACAGCTTGGTACTTTAAATGGAGTTATCCACACACAACACTGGATTAGTTTTGATTAAAGAATAAAGTTAGTTTATATAACTACAAAGAGAGAGATGTTAAGTGAATACAGGTATAAGACCTTATAGGCAGCAAGTTCACAAGCTCGCTTCTCTGTGGGTGGCCCGATACAGCCTATTAGCCTCCTTCCATGCAATCACCCCTTGGTCGGATAGTGGGCCCTAATGGCCAGAGTTCATATAAATCACTCCCAGCATCAGAGCAGTGCATCCCAATGGCCAGAGTCCATCCAATCCCCTTGCAAGCAGGGTAGTGCAGCCTAGCGGCCGGAGTCCAGGTAACTCCAAACGTCCAGGCAGTGTGGCCCAATGGCCATGGTCCATTTGATTCCTGTGATGTGGTAGGGGGGACCTGGGCCCGCACTATCCACTGGGTCCCAACCCAGGGCCCTGGTAGTGGCAAGTGTCCCTTGCCACCAACTCGGCAGGGATCCTCCTGAAACATGCTGAGCCTTTGTGCGGCTTTAATTCCGTTTTTCTCTAAAATTCCCCTGGGTCACTTCCTGCCATAACCTCTGGTTTCTCCATTTGGGGGGGTCCTCTGATTTGTTACCCTTCTGTGATGTACTCCGTCTGGGCATTGGGGCGTATCCCAGCTTGACTGGCCTCCAGATCCTACTAGCCACCCCCCGCCTCCAGGGGGCACAGATCATGTTGGCAGCACAGGGCCAGGGCAGGTAGGAAGCCTGCCTTAGCCCTGGTGAGCCACCATACTTTTAGCAGCCTAAAGTCTCCTGATTTGGCTTCAGTAGCCTCTGGGAGATAGACCCCAACTCTGAGAGTCTCCTGATGAAACCGGGAGGGTTGGCAGCCCTAACCATGGGGTGTTTTTGCTCCTCACTTTTATGGGCCTATCACCCTATGAAATGCTTTTTCCTGAGGATTATCCCTAGATAAAGTTCATTCTCACTATGAGGATAGAGGCAAGGAGTCTCATGTGAAAGTGGTTTCATGCTGTTGGTGATAAAATGCAGATTGGTCTGTTCTTGCCTCCTTGCTGTTTCAAGAAGGTTGTGTACTACTTATATGTAAACTGAGATAAACACACATTCATTTGCTTAAAATAGATCTGCTTTAACCCCTTCTGCCTAATCAGGGCTATGTGGGTTTGACTTTGTGCTTCTAACATCATTCATGAGGAATTCATACCTTTACATACAATATTGCTGCATATATTTTGCCATAATATTATTGATCTGCGAGTTAGTTTTCAGATGATACCTCACTAGGCATATTTTGTATATTCTTACAAGTGTAAATAGGGCATGAATACAGGGGTGCATTTGGTTACAATCTCACCATCTCTTTGTCCACCAGGACTGATTGAACTGCAGTACAGTAGAACCTCCGAATTATGAAAACCTTGGGAATGGAGGTTGTTTTTAACTCTGGAATGTTCGTAACTCTGAACAAAACATGACTGGTCTTTCAAAAGTTTATAGCTGAACATTGCTTAATGCAGCTTTGAAACTTTACTATGCAGAAGAAAAATGCTACTTTCCCTTTATTTTTAGTAGTTTGTTTAACACAGCACTGTACTGTATTTGCTTTCTTTCCTTTGGTGTGTGTGTCTCTGCTGCTGCTTGATTGTGTACTTCTGGTTCCAAATGAGGTGTGTGGTTGATCGGTCAGTTTGTAACTCCGAGGTTCAGCTGTACATTTTTTTCTGTCTCTTCTCTGTATATTGCTGTTGCAGAAATTGTTTACAACTTGTCTGTGCAGTCAGGGATGTGCCATTCTACTGATACGCAAGTGATTTTTTGTGTGTAATATTTCTAAGCTAATCCACAGTGGAGTGTTGGAATCCAGAATCTGTTCTTATCTCTTTTGCTGGGTTTAGATCAGGCAGTTTTCATCAAAAGTGTGCAGCTGGCTACTTACTGAGCCTCTGTATGTTACTGGCCTACTGGATGCAAGCAGTAGATGTGCTATATCTTGATTTTAGTTAGACTTTTGACACTGCTCCCCATGCCATTCTCATATGCAAACCAGGAAATGTGGTCTACATGAATTTACTAACAGGTGGGTGCAAGACCCCCGATTGGTGTCATCTGCAAATTTTATAAGCATATTCTCTATTCCATTATCTGAGACTTTACTCAAAGAACATAGAGAGACTTTACTCAAATAAAAGGTTTCAATGGTTTGCTGTCAAGCTGGGAAGGGGTATCTAGGGTCCCACAGTACTGGGTCTGTTACTATTCAATATTTTCATTAATGACTTGGATAATGGAATGGAGAATATGCTTATAAAATTTGCAGATGACACCAATCAGGGAGGACTTGCAAGCACTTTAGAAGACAGGATTAGATTCAAAAGGACCTTGACAAATTGGAGAATTGGTCTGAATTCAACAAGATGAAATTCAATAGAGATAAGTGCAAAGTACTACACCTAGGAAGGAAAAATCAAATACACAACTACAAAATGGGGAATAACTTTCTAGCTGCTAGAACTGCTGAAAAGGATCTGGAGGTTATAGTAGACCACAAATTGAATATGGATCAACAACCGGATGCAGTTGCAAAAAGGGCTAACATTCTGGGATGTATTAACAGGAGTGTCGTATGCACGACATGGAGGTAATTGTCCCACTCCACTTGGCACTGGTGAGGCCTCAGCAGGAGTCCTGTGTCTAACTTTGGGCTCCACGTTTTAAGAAAGATGTGGACAAATTGGAGAGAGTCCAGAAGAGAGCAATAAAATTGATAAAAGGTTTAGAAAACCTGACCTATCAGGAAAGGTTAAAAAAGCAACAACTGGGCATGTTCAGGCTTAAAAAAAGAAAACTAAGGCATGGGGACCTGATAACGACTGTTCAAATACTGTAAGGGCTGTTACAAGGAGGACTGTGATCAATTGTCCTTCATGTCCACTGAAGGTAGGATTAGATGCAATGTGCTTAATTTACAGCAAGGGAGATTTAGGTTAGATAAGGATAGCTAAACACTGGAAGAGGCTTCTAAGGGAAGTTGTGGAATCCCCATAATTAGAGGCTTTTCAGAGCATGTTGGACAAACACCTTCTCAGGTATGGTCTAGGTTTACATGGCCTTGCTATAGTGCAGGGGGCTGAACTTGATGACTTCTTGAGGTCCCTTCCAAACCTTACATTTATGTGGTTCTATGTTCTCTCAGATTGATTTTCACCATATGTTATTACATCTGTCCAACCAATTGTATTTTTTACATATGCGTATTCCCATCAGGTCCTCTCTGAACTATACTCAACTACAAGAGGTATTAGTTTTATGCTGTTTCTTCAGTGTATCTCTGTTTGGAAGTCACCCTCATTTAGTAACCACTGAGTTTAGTACTCACACTTTTGTCATCAGCAGAAGAAATTAATTAAATTAACAGAATCGCCCTCAGTTTTACAGTTGTGTGGCAAGTAATTAAATGTAATTGAAGATGTGACTTCTAAAGAAGGACATATGGCTTCCAACCATAGAGTTAACATCAGAAGGTACAAACAATTAATTGAGGACACTGTGACGGAGTCAGACCAGAAGGATATAGGAGAGTGCTGGAAGGCAGGTATATCAGCCTCAGGATGTGCAGGTCCCTGTTCCCTGGATAGCCAAACAAAGGCTACTCCAGACCAATCAAGACACCTGGGGCCAATTAAAAATCTTCTAGAAAGGAGTAGAAACAGCTAGCCTAATTGGGACACCTGAAGCCAATCAGGGACTGGCTGAATCCAGATAAAAACCTCCCAGTTAGTCAGGTGGGCTGTGGGTGTCAGGAGCTGTGGAAGGAGGTTGTGCTGTTGGTGAGACTGAGTGGTGGACAACATATCATACTGAAGGAAGGAAGCCCTGAGGTAAGGGTGAAGTGGAGTTTGAAGAAGTGGGGACTGCTGTGGGGAAGTAGCCCAGGGAATTGTACTGTGTTTTGTGGATAAAAGGTCAGCCATCTTAGCTGATACTATTAGGGTCCCTGGGCTGGAGCCTGGAGTAGAGGGCGGGCCCGGGCTCCCCCCCGCTCTTTCCACCTTCCATACTGGCCTGTGATGAAGGTAACTCACTAGGTGGTGACTCTTGCCAATTATACTGAGAAAGGGAGGTCACTCTGGGGCCTAAATGAGTTTCTGAGGCCCCTCAATCTGCCAGGAAGCGCAGGACCCACGAGTACAAACTTGGAGCTTTGTCACAACACACAAAAACAATGTTGTGGGCTATGGGCATTCTTTCTAGCTTGCTCTTTTCATTGCAGTGGTAGTGCAATAGCCTTTTTGCTTAATCGAAAGATACTACAAGCCAAAAGGGTGGAAATCCATTGGTATGAGAATAGTCGGTATAGTTGTAGGTTAATTGTTGTATGCACTGGCCAGTACCCATGCAATGACTTTATTTATTTATTTATTTATTTCATAGCAGCACTACAAGCTTGGGAGAATTCTGAATGTCTGCTATCCTTGTTGCCTGAAATAGAATATTTAACTGCAGTTCTTTATGCAAAAGAGATTTGAGGAGGAAGGTGATTAGCCTGTTGCTACAGACAGATGTTTTGCCATAGCAGCATTGCTAGTTTGAAAAGCCCTTACAGACTGAATCATATATTAAAAAAAAATCATTGTCATCCAATTATAAAGTGTAAAACTTAAGAGCTGATCTTTGTGAAGCCATAGGCTTACAGAATTTAAGAGCCTGATCAATGAGAAATTAGCCAATTAAATTAAAAGATACAGCATTGATTGTCGTTTTGTTAAAACACTCCTCTTCAAATCCAGTAAAAATACTCAGCAGCTGCCACTTGGCTTAATAATACGCTCTCCCACTGTGTAGCAGTGACATCTTACATTAAGAGAAGTTGACATCTCCTATCAAGAATACCAAAGTGTGTTAGGGAAAGAAAAAAGAAAACTCCTGCCAAGCCCACTATGACATTAAATAGTTGTCAGGCAACATGCTTTATTATTAACAACAATTGTTACTAATACAATAGAACCCAGAGACTCTTAACTAGGATCTGGGCCTTGTGCTAGGCATTGTGAAAAACAAACACACACGTTAAGAAATTGTCCTTGCCCTGAGCAGTTACAGAAAAGTATGGGGACTCCCATGCTCCAGATCAGGGGTCTCCAAACTTTATGAGACGAAGGCCATATTAGATTTTTGAAGGGACTTTGTGGGCCGAAGCGACTGTGAAAAAATTCAATATATGTAAATATATGCAAAATCTCCCCCTTTGTTCCTCTGGCCGCTGCTGTGCCCCCCTTTGCTCCTCTGGCCACTGCTGCGGGGGCACTTACCCCTCTGTACATGGGGCCACCGGCAGCAGCTCGTGGGGGCGAGGGGAGCGGCAGCTTCTCCACGTGCCTGCTTGGTGTGCCTGCTCAGCTGGAGGGCCGGACAAATGGAAGCTGTGGGCCGGATCCGGCCCCCGGGTCATAGTTTGGAGACCCCTGCTCCAGATAGTGAACAGAGATACTGAAGATTCTGTGACTTGCTTAAGCTCCTCTAGTGGTAGAAACCAGAATTGAACCCACATTTCATGAATCCCAGGCCTTAATCCCAAAACCATCTTGCCTCTGCAGCAGTTGAGCTGTGAGGGTCCAAAGACAGTAGTTTTACCAAGTGGGCTAAATTGGTAGGATTTTGTGAAGCTTGTCTTCCTTCCATTTTAATGAGATACATGCGAGAGCTGATTTAATTTTTGTCAGCACTTCTTGTCTAGTGGCCAGAAATAAGAGGTCTGATTTTCTGTGCCCTACTACGTAGAATATGCAAATCCATCTGTTTGCCCATGCCTATCTGTGTATGTGCACAATTTACACACATGGGCACTCATCCAATTGCTTGTGTGTGCAGAGGAGGCACATGTTTGTGTGTGATTGTGTGTGCTAACGTACAAAGACACACCTACTGGGGCAGTGAGAAATATTCTGGCTGCATTATCTTTTGAAGAGTGAAATACTTCACAGTTAAGAGTAATTCAGCTGTGTGACCTACGTTCATATACTTGATTCTCTCATTTTACATACAGTGTATACACTAGATAAGTGGTGCAAAGAATTAGCTGCAAAAATATTCCAAACACTATATACATTTGTCCAAATACCTGTTTATTGGATCTTGTCAAGCAATGGTACTGGCAGAAACACAGCTTTCAGGAGTTTGTGTTGAGAGGCAATATTATTCAGTGGATACTGCACTGGATTCATGGAGACCTGGGTTCTATTCTGAGTGCCGTCACTGCCACCTTAGGAATCCCACATCTTCACCTTGTGCTTCAGTATCCTGATCTGTAAAGTGGAGATAGCGATTCCTTTGTAAAGCACCTTTGCGCTGGATGGACAACAAGGGTCGTATATTAGAGAAAGGGAGTTGGAGTGAAGAGGCATGGGTTCTATTCCTGATTTTGCCGCTTATGTCATCTGGAACAGGTCATTTAACCTGTCTGTGCTTCCCTTTCTCTGTGTGTTACAGAGTGGGGACTCCTTTTGTAAAACTCTT
The DNA here is from genome assembly GCA_007922305.1 of Dermatemys mawii. Classification (NCBI taxonomy): domain Eukaryota; kingdom Metazoa; phylum Chordata; order Testudines; family Dermatemydidae; genus Dermatemys; species Dermatemys mawii. The sequence continues at coordinate 7,957,275 of ML677358.1, forward strand.
TGATATCTTCACATGGAAAGTGTGGTGTGTGTGTGAGGATTATTATGATATTCTCATAATTATAGTTCAAGTGGGAAACATAAATATTAACAATCCAAAAACAAAGTGGAGAACCTTTCTAGAGTCAGTTACATCGCCTTTCCCTTTCATTTATTATATATTTCTCTTTTTCTTTCTCAACCCTCCTTAGGCTATAGGAAAAACCTATTTTAAACGTACTTTGTTTAAATAATTTGAGTCCATTGCTCATTTAAGTTTCAGATCAGCATTCAAGCTGTTTCCATGAGATGGCAGAACCAGATTCCTTCCTCTCATCATACAGCAATCAGCATATTTACTTGATCTTGTGGAAGAATATACTTTGTCCTGGATACTGTAGATGGTTCTCTGCTGTCTTCCATCCTTGGACCTTCTCTCATAGTTTGGGATGCAAACAAGATCTCTTTTAGCAGCAGAGGACTTCAGTTCATAGCATAGAATAGAAGAATATCACAGTCCCAGAAGCTGTATGTAGCCTCTGTTTGTTAACCAAAACCACACTACAAAGCCAGGAATTCTAGCTGATCATCCTTAGATTTCCTTCTTCCTTGTATTGCACATTTTGAAATACCTAACAAAACCACGAACACATCTTGCGCTGTTCTGTGCTCTGACCAGCAGTGTCTCAGTTATCATGCAGATGTGTGTTCTGTGCCTACCTGTGGCTGTGACAGCAAGAAGTACTGCATTCTGTGAGTGTCAATAGTGTGCCAGGTTTTTCCAATGGGCAAATGATGTGTGGCCAGCTAGAATTCTTCAGATCAATAATTCAGTGACAGACAGCTAGAATAGAAAGTAACAGTAAGCCTAGCATTGTTCTGTACAGCTCATGGAGAGAATGAAGAGACACATAGCTGAATTCTATCCACATGTCAGTTCTGTCAGCGAATATTAAGTACTATGAATAAATGTTGTATATTTCTCTTTCTAGATTAATATGAGCTGGCTTTCCTAGTGGCATAGTCCAGTAATATAAAAGAGTTCTGAGACATGTTTGCTGGAGACGGAAAATTGCACAAGTTAACCAGCTCCCAGAATTAACTAATTTTCATTACCAGGCGATGACGGAGCTCAGACATGTGATGTAGGCTTCAAAGAGCCAAATTTTCATAGTTTTTTCATAGTTACTTAGGTGCCTAAAGATTGCAGATAGGCACCAACTGGGATTTCAAAAACAGGCATCTAATATCTGCTGATTTCAGTGAGACTTAGGTGCCTGATGTAAGAATTTTTGAAAATCCTACTTGGTGCTTGTCTGCATCTTTAGGTGCTCCAATGTCTTTGAACAATGAGCCACATGTTCAGGGCCATCAACTAACTGGTAATAGACTTCTTGGGCATGGTGCTGAAGGTGCAGAGGGCTAAAAAAAACTAGGCAGCCACTTCCCAAAGAGCCAACCCCATTTGGGCAGGTAGGTAAGTGCTGAAACTGAGATCTGAAAGTGGTAGAAAACTCTGAAGCTATTAACAGTTGCTTTTCTATTTCTAGGGCATTAATTTAGGGTTGGATAGAGAAGGCAGTCCTTTTAGGATGCAATATCTGTTGTGCACTTCAGGTAGTTTGCCTTGTGGACAAGATCCTCAGTAAGCTCCTTTCCCACTTGGAGGATAATATTTGCCATTCCTCAGAGCAGTTTTTTGACACTCATCTGTGGCTTTTCAAGAGTTCCCACCACCACCTGTCACACCATTTAAGTTTACATAAGTGAAATTCAAATGAGCTATGAGCCAAGCACGACAAATATTGTGCTGTGAAGTTTGGGTGTGCATTCCAGGGGAATAATCTACTATTTTAGTTCCAGTTCTTTAAAAAGAAACAACTCTTCCAGCTGCTGCATTTAATCCAGTGTAGCTGGTACTTAAATGCTGCTGTTCTGAAAGACCGACCGAAAAGTTTTTAGGTTTTTAACAGTTTGTAGCTTAAAAAAAACCCATCTCCTGATTAAAATGGTATTCTGCTGGCAGCTTGCTTTCTGCTCCTTTTTTGATATTTTCGATTAACTGATTTCTGATATTTTGTTACCGGGTAGCTTTTAAGAACCCTGAAACAGTTAACTTTTATTCCCTGTGTATTTGATTTTCACTGTCATGGATTTTTTTAGTTGTCAGAGAAGTGGAGTTGAGGCCACGTTGCAACAGATGTTAATTGGCACCAGATCAGTCATTATGAAGGTGTAAATGTGATACCAGCAGAGGTGGTTTCCCAGGCACTTTATCATTGTTGCAACAGATGTGAAAGCTGGAAGACCCTCCTATAAAGAGCAATCTACATGCCTGTTCCAAAGCCCATTGAAGTCAATGGAAAGGCTCCCATTGATTTCTAGGTCTCAGATAAGGCCCTAGTCAGCAGTGTCCAATATATTTGCCACTAGCCACATGTGGCTAATAGGCTATTGAATTGTGGCTTTTTTATAACGTGGCTTTTTTATAATGTGGCTAATAAGAAAAATTCAAAACCACAAGTGTGGCTAGCATCAAATTTCTATTGGACACCCCCTAGATGATTGCTAATCCCATTTATAATATCTTCAAGCTCAAAGGAAATTTCCCATACAAATTCCGCTTCTGCAAGAAAAGCCAACCAACGCACAATGTACAGAAAGATAATATATACAAACCCATATGAAAAACCCCATTAAGAATCTGATGTTGAAACTGAGAAGAACAAAGAGAAGTAGAAGGAGAGGTTGACGTTCCATCTTTAACTCATCCCTTTGGGCCTGGCAGTACACAACTTGGTCCATTGGACCAGGGAAATCTACTTTCAGAATCAAACTGCTTTTTGTAATTCTAAAATTCCCGAGGCTATAGAGAGGCAAAGTAAACCTGAATTAGAACAACATCAAACTCTCCCACAGTGCTTTTTGGGAAAGGCCATGTGAGGCTAATGTTGTTTAGTGAACTGGCCTTATGTATTCATGAGTTCTACAAAAGAACGGTGTAGTGGTTAGAGAAGAAACAAGACAGAGAGGACTTCTGGGTTGAAATCCTGTGCCCACTGAAGTCAAAAAGTTCAGCTGCTGTTTATCCTCTTTTTTCTGGATGACTTTGTGGATGACTAAAGACGTGGCAGTATTATAACATGCAAGGGAAAATTGAACGGGTGAATTTTTTTCTTTTATTCAATTGGTTAAGAAACTTTTGTTGTTGTAAAAAACTCATTGATGAAAACCTCTGTATAACCCTTGAGGGAGAAGTACTTTTGTTAAAGTTTCAGCACACTTGCCCCTTCAATTAAGTACTGGGATCTCACATGATCCATATCACTGGGACCTCCAAGTCCTCTAGTAAACACCAGGAAAGAGTACACTTGATATTTTTGACACTGCTAATCAGGCCTGAGAAGGAGAGCTAGGGACAGAGTCCTGACCTGTAGCCTAAATATCCTTTCATTTGTAGAATTAAATTAGACCCAGAAATTATTTGTGGATTTTGGTAAAATTAAGGCTCTTCAGGCTTACATCTGGCTACCGCTGCATCCATATTTGTATGGATAAGGTGACAAACTATTTGCTGTGTATAGTCAACTAGTTACTGTTCTGAAATAATCTTTAGTCCAAAAGATGGCAGTGTTTTTCTATTTCCCTGTAAAGCAAATTCCCTTTCACAAACCAGCTTTGTTCACTATTGAACTTTTCTCCAAAGCATTTTTTGTGAAGACCAAATTACTGCCTTAAAAAAAGCTTTTCTGTCTCTATCTATCTATCTATCTATCTATCTATCTATCTATCTATCTATCTATCTATCTATCTATTCAACTAACACAGGGAAGGAGCTTTCCTCAGTTATTAATGGCCAATATTTGTAGTTTATTGTGTTTCATTCTGGAAGCCTTGGTGGAGAGATGCAGCTTCACAGAGTGAATGTCACTTTGGCTGGTGTTTTATACATTTTACAAAGAAAACCCAAGCATGTTTTTAAAATGTAATATTAAAAAAGGAAAGATACATTTCATTCAGTCCTGTTGGCCTTGTAACAAAGAAGCTAGGTCCCTGGCAGTGCAAAGGGGCCTTCAAGACATCTGAACTAGCTTTCTGAGGATTTCCCCAGGCTAGGGAGAGTCCCTGGGTGGCCCAGAGCTGGTATATTTCTTTCTATATCCATGGTAAGGGTGATGAAGTGAAGCCTGGCTTCTGGCATGCTCCCCTGGAGCCATAGACAGCTAGGAGTAACTGGGAGTGGCACCGAGGTTGCTCTAAGTGGTGCTAGGGAGAAAGCCAGTCCATGGTTGGTCCCAGGATGTGGAAGCTACAAAACAGGCATTAAGTAACCTTTCCTCCTCCCTCTATCCATCCCCCAGCCCCCTGCGTCTGCATTGAATGCAGCTTGGGTGGGCCTGAGGATATGGCTACATGACCCACATACCTGTTATCTCGCAGCTAGATTACTATGGTACACTCCACCTGAGGATAAGCTCAAAAGCCTGGCAGCTAGTGCAGAATGTGTCTGCGTGCTGGCATCTACATAGGGAAGGGGAATGGATGCAACATTTCAGGAGCAGTCCCTCACTTCTCTCTCAATGGATCCTCACACTGAACTGGAGCATTTTTTAAATGAGATGTAAAAGAGCACTCTGTGCAGGGTTTCCCCTGCCTTCAGCTCTGGGATTTGTTGTACATTTAGGTCCAGATCCTGAGCCTTGCTAAGATCGCTTTGTGCTGCCAGAGGGGTGTACCACTGTCTGAAAGGGGTAGCGGAGGGATCCCAAAGCATGGAGGAAACCTGGATTGGAGTAAAGCTGGGACTGCTGCCATTGCACTAGCTCTTCCTACTCCCTGCCCCCACACTCCACAGTATGAAAGGGCAAAATGGAGCCAGAGGACTGGGGACATGACATTCTGGAGCGGGGAAAGGGTACCTGACATAGCATCAGGAAATGAAAAGAGTTCTGAGCCCTTTTCCAGCCAGGCGAAGATCAGCTGGTAACGACTGCAGAGCAGTTGTGGCAAAAATAAGCAGAATCTTTTTGCAAGCAGGTTGCCACTGCATCATACGTCCTTTACAAGCCAACAATATCGGTCACTGACAATATACTTCTCCCATCTTCTCTGTGGGACTGACTGGCTGTGACCAGCTTAGCTGCACCATTTTCTTTACCCCTGAGACCTATTCTAGCTAGTCCGTTAAGTACACATCCCACATCTTAAACAAGGGGCGGCTCTGATTTCCTAATGCAATGCAAGCTCAGTGCTGCTAATACAAACCTCTGCAGTTTTAAAAGACACAAAAATAAGATGGAGTGGTTGAAGATGGGATGAAAGTAGCTGTTTGTGTAGTGTAGTTGTTTTCCAGCAAGAAGCTATGACATACTGTAGGCTACCTCCATAATAGCCAGTCTGGTCTTGCTGTGCTGTTACAGGGTTTTTTTTATTTCTTCTTCTTCTTCTTTTCCTCCTGGGAACTCTACAGGATAACTGATGGCAGTATTTCAGTCCCTGTATAATGTCCATATAACTGCCTGTGGCAACCCAAGAAATGAAAATATAAAACTACAGGGAGTTTAAAAAACAGGCTGAGTGATCTAAATGCACCTCCATTCCCTGGGGAATTCACTTAGTCTGATTGCTTAATTGGAGGTGATAATGCAGGATTATTTGATCTGGCAACATCTATACTGTAGTTTATGAGACAGGAATAGTCAAGCAAAAAATCCCAGCAAGGGAGATGAAGGGAGAACGAATTGTTTTACTTCAGTAAGAAAAAGACAAGAACTTTTAAGGGCATCTTCAAATAGAAACCTACACAAATCTGTGAAGTTGTGTTTTATTAATATAATACTCCTAAGAGCTAACTTCGTATAATAGACGCACAAAAACAAGACTGAATAAATAATGAGTGAAGCTGTTTTCTAAGTTCAAAGATACTCCTTGAACACAAGTCCATGGGATTTCTGGATACTTACCCTTTAAAAATTAGACCATTTATGTAGTGGCTTAAATCTGCATTCAGATGGCTAAGTTTAGGCACCCTTGTTTGAAAATTTTGGCCAAAACAGTTGGGCAATTTTAATAACCTCAGAATAACGTGGAAAGTAAGAAATATTGTCTATTAATACATTGCTGCTGAGAAATTCACACATGGATATTTTTTTGAAAACTAATTTTCAATAGTGCTTCCTGAAACATGTACAAGTGCATACATATTGATTCTATTAATGGAAATTAAGCATGTACAAATCTGCTTCAAAGGAGACTGCAGGGTATGGAAATGGAAAGTTAATCATATTTAGTATTTATATAGTGTTCATTGGCCACATTCTTTACACATATTCAGTCAGTGTCAGACCCTTGATTAGAATGCTGGAGTTACCAGCTGCCAGGACTTTACTTATATACCAGACCATGACACTCAGTATGAGGGAGAGAAAAAGGAAATATTAAATGTCAGAAACAAAGATCTAAAATCCAGCTCATCTTGACATAGGATCAAAATGGTTTGAGCCCAAAATTCAGATACAGAAATATTGAGATGATTTTTTTTAAAAAAAGTGAAAACCGTTTTTAGCTTGGATTTAAACATTCCACTGTGGGGTTAGCAATTCAGACAATACAGGGTTGTGCTAATGCATGAAGACCAGGAAACAAAACTGACCAGAAAATAAATGTAATGGTGGCTAATCTATTTTCAGTGCTTAAAGTGGGCTAAATTAGTGACATGTAAATCATTTTTTTTAATTCTTTGTTTTAATAAGCTAAAGCTTTATTGGTAATGCAATGCAGGCAAGGAATTTTTATTTTTAATATGCTTTTTAAATGAGTATCTCATTAAATGCTTGAATACCATAGCAATGAATAACTTATAGACTGATGGTGCAAACATATGAATGGACGTATGTCCTGCACCAGGGCCTATCGCCAGTAGAAGTGTTTTCAGGATTAGCACAATACACTTCCTGCAGACACGTAGGGCCAGGTTTTCAAAGGTATGTAGATGCATAAAGATACAGATAAGTACCCAGTAGGATTTTCAAAAGTATCTATGCAAGTTCAGTGCCTAACTCCCATTGGTTGCTAATCCTACTAGGTGCCTGTCTGCCTCTTTAGCCATCTAAATACCTTTGAACATCTGGCCCTGAGTTCTTGTCTGCATGAGCTGGCAACACATTTGATGCTTTAGTCGTCAGATAAAACAGAGGGATGCTACAGGTTCTAGTAGATGATAATTAAACAGTTTCTGAGAAGTTCAGACCTGTGTTGAGTTCAGAATTGCTCAAGCCAATGCAGATGCTGCAGGTGTGCTGGTTCTTTTATGCAGGAAGCATCTTTCAAAGGCCTTTAGCTGTTGTTTTTCATTTATGCTGGAGCCAGAAGCAGGAGAGATTGCTATTGGCAGCAGCACATGAAGCATATTGGGAATTGCCTGGGTCAAATAATTCTACACTCTCTTATCAAATGGTACTTTTAGGAATATTATTCCATATATTGGTTATATTAGTGATCTGTTTCTTCCAGTGACTGAAAGGCAAGTGTAGGCTGTCTGTATTTCAAGAAGACAGCCTCCCTTGACAGAGACAGAGTGGAGAGGGTTTATGCAATTCTGCATATAAATTACTTACTTATTTTGATAAGATTATATTGAAATCCAGAAGAGAGATTTGAGCTATAACTGTAAAATGTCTATCACCATGAAATAATGCCTGCGTTTTATGCTTTTTGTGCTGAATAGCTTATATCTCCCATTAAACAGATAGATACCATAGATGGGTAATATATATTATCCTTTGTGTCTACGTATATACTGATAACCTTCAAGGATCAAGGCCTTTTCTTCCTAGTCAGACCAGACATGAACAGAGAAAGCTGCCTGGTGGATCAGCCAGCTAAGAGTGTGAACACATTTCAAGTCACTGTTTTTCCTTTTGACACTAATACTGTTACTTCATGTGATATCGGGGGCGCTGGAAGAATTTTTATAGTGGGGGTGCTGATGAGGGAAACTGTATTTGGTGTTTGTTATTACTGCTTCAAGCCAGGGAGGCTTAGCAGCACTTGTAGTTCAGCACCACTGTGTGATATTGTTTATTTGTAAGAAAAGGCAACTCTCTTTTTTGGGGAGTCACAGAGAAAATGAGTCACAGTCATTAGGTTTCCCCACAGCAGAACTGGCTTTTCTCTTGTGGAGAGTTTATTGCTAATTGGTGTCTGTACTAGCTAATACCAAACATTACGTATTGGGACAGACATAAGTTGTTTACAGAATGACATGCATAGCCAGAGGAAGTAGCTGCAAAAACAGGGTTAAACTGGGATTTATGCCTTTTTTAAACACTTTGACATGTGCTACTATGAAATGGTCTGTACCTTAAAAAAAACACTTTAAAAAAAAGGAAAAGAAAACAACCCTGTGGCTTTCAAACAATTAATTAGCAGGCTTCGGAAAAATGTTTTGGTAGTTTCAAGCCTGAGAGAATGTTGCCTGCGGGTTGCCCAGTATTAGCTCTGCTCACTTAACGACTAGCTGGGAATCAGTCTCACTAAAGACAAGCAGACAAAGGCTTGCATTTAAAGAAGAGATGCACTGAGTCTTCGAGCTGGATTTGATTTGAACACGGGTCAATTTAGAATTTGGCATAATTGGAAAAAAAATCCCTATCCTCTCCCATCTGTTTACTACCCTAATGATATCCCCTTAGTGATTCATGCTTCCTCAGGTCATATCCTCGTTGGTCTTTTGTGTTTAATGTGGTTCCATTTGAGTAAATCAAATAATTATATGATCCTCATCTATTTCCCGGCCAGGTCACCTGTCCTGACTGCTGTGTGTTCTAATTGTTCAGTCCAGGTTTAAAATCAGCGATCATGAGCTCATCTGGTGTGAGCTTTCCAGTTTGAATCTTTGTGGGCAAGAAGAATCAGAAAAAGGGAAGACCTGCCTCTGAGTTTTCCCAAGTCAGTCAGGTAACTTTGTTAAAGTTGACTAAATTCAGTACAGTCATCCTGAGAGAGAGGTAAAGTTACAAGGTCAGTCACCTAAAGAGGATATTCCCAAGAAGGAGCCAAAGGTGAAGATAGCCCCAAACGGTCCCACCACAGGTAGCAAGGAGCCTCGCAGAGAGCTATAGAGGAGTGCACAGCCCAGGAGAGGCCACGGAAAGTGATTTTTCTGCAGGCAAGTACCATAATAAAGCAACATTTTAATACAAAGTTGCCACACTGCAAACTGCTTCTCTCAGCACAGATGCAGAATAGGTGAGTTCTGATCCAATGAAGTATAGGAGGAGCTATCTTGGTGTCCAAGGTCTGCACCAATGAGTTGCCTCTGTGGGCCCAGGCTGGTGGATTGACTGTGCATGAGAATAACCTGCATAGGGAGCTGTTGGCCGCTTAGTCTCACAGAAAGCTAGGACAGCACTTGGCCTGCATGTCTTTCTGATACACGGTAGAAATTTTTAAAAACATTCCATTTTAATACAATGAAAAGGATGATTTCTTCACAAATTGATACTTTGCATGTTTTATTAAATTCTGCCCTGAGGAATAATTTAAAATAGTCTCTTCCCTCTTTCTATTTCTAGAGTGGGACCATGTTCTAATGATGTATGAAAAAACACTTATGTACAGTGTCCTGATCTTGCAGAGGCATCATTCCCATTAGTAATGCCTCTTTGCTTAACATGAAAGCTTTGGTGATGTTCTGGTAGGATTCCTCACACTGAGTAAGTCTGGGGCTGTGAAGATGCTTAGGAGTGTCTTTGTGTTTAAGTTATTCTATGGACACACCTTTCTGGCCATTGCTGGTGTGTGTGAATGGCTTAGTAAATGAAGGCACATTTTGAGTAATTCTTGGTTCAAATTCTATTCCATGAGTATAGATCCTTAGAATATCTAATGATTTCAGTAGAATTACTTTAGATTTATATTCATAACTGAAAGCAGAATTTGACAGCTGTGTGTATAATTTTTGGCTGCTTTATTCAGCAGCATGAATAGCTTCAGTCACATCAGTATTGTGAGGAGATTCATTGGTACCCGTGTCTGCCCGCCTCCTCTTTTTCAATATATTTAACAGTGACATGGAACACTCATATCAGGTGATGCTCTGCATATTCCTGGAAGCAATGGTTAACCAGATCTTAGTTTTTTGGCTTAGGAAAAAATTCTTCCAGAGAATGAAAAATTGCTTAAAATACACTTTCAAAATAGCAACGCCATAATGCCACGTCTGCAATAACACCTGTCATGCATGAGTGATGAAGCTTCTGGATATGAGAGAGTGGCCCCTTAGTTTAAAGTACAATTTTTTCTTACTTTAGAATTATCAAGATCATCTATGGTGTGTCATAAAAAGATCACAATTCGGAACTGTAATATAGATTGAACATTGATACAGAAGCGGTGGCATGAGTGATACTTCAGAATATTCAGAATTGACGGGTATTCTATTAGTCAGATGGTTATAACAGAGGCAGTAATTTAGGGAGCGGGCTTAGAATAAATGCCAAGGATCCCACTATGTTTTGATTATCATCTTTGAGGAGCTGAGCAGTTGAAAGGTAACTCGGAGGGCAGGGTTTAAATGCACGCTTTTCAAGCACTCACTGTCTTTTAATAAACCAGGAAGCTGCGTTACTAGAGTATACAGAGTTTCTGTGAGGCAAACTCGCAGCCAAGCCGGAGCTGCTCGCTCAACTGGCAGAGTTCCTCTGGGCTGTGTCCACTGCTTCCCTGGATGCTTTTGAGGAGCAGTGGGCGCTGTCTGGGGTTCTCTGCTCGGTGTCTCCCCCGTGGATTCCTGGGCCCATCACTCCTGTCCCAGTTTTTCATTTGCTGTCCCCTGAAATTATTTAATGTCTGGGTTCGGTGGCTTGTCCCCTTAAGATGGGTTGGGCAGGTTTATGCCCACATGATCCCAGTGTTTCAACAGGTGCCCCTCCACCCAGGCAGACACACGGACTGACCACTCCACCAGACCTGCAGTGACTCAGCCCACAGGCATGCTGCAGCAACCTATCACTAAGCAGAGTCTGGGTCAGCTGATCCCCAGACTCAGAACTTCCACAACTCCACCAGAACTGCAGATCAGTCATCTGAGCAACAGAGCTACCTGGCCAGGGACCCTCCTGCTGCCTTGCTGCACATCAGAATCTTGTTTGCTCCATTTCTGGTCCTTCCCCAGGCATGCCTGAGACCTGTCCCAGTATTGTCTTTGCTCTCATCTGCCTCACTCCAGACCCGTTCCAGCCCTGCCTCCACCTTCTGCAGACCCTCGGACTCTGGCAACGTGGCTTTGACCTTCAGCCTGTATCTGGACACTGGCTTTGATATCAACTTGGCTTATCTTTGGACCCTGACTACCCAGCTTCAATCTCTGACCTGCTTGATCTATTGCTCTGATTCTGGTCTGTCTATGGACTCTGATCTCGGTTTTGACCTCAGCCTGTCCCCGGATCTTGATTCCAACACTACTCTTGGTCAAGGCCCAACCTTATGCCTAGCTAAAACCTATGTTCCAACCAATAGGCATGATTATCAGAGGCAACACCTGCTGGATAGCAATCATGGAAGAAATGACATAAACATGTAGAAAACTGGTAATACTACAATATGTGATACATAAAAGGTATATGTTATTTTAAGCAGAAGTCCAGGAGCTTGAGTTGGCTTTAGCCAAGTTACTTGATCTCAGTTTGTACCTCAGTTTACTCCTCTGTAAAATGGGTATAAAATAGCTCCTTTTTTGAGACTTCCTGTTTGTAGAGAACTTTGAGAGATTCCTATGAAAGGCACTGTATAAAGTACACAGTATCATTATAAAACTCCTTTAAATACTGCTGAATCTTTTTGCATTAGATTTTGTCTGGAGTGTATTTACAGCTCAGGTACCTCAGACTGCCATGTGAAATCTTAAAGATCAGTATCCATAGTAAAAACAATTATATTTCAGAAAATAATTGTTCAGGCTAGGCACTGATTTCCTCCAGTGTGCCCACTGGCATGTGGACCCAAAAATCTTTCACTTTTTGTTTTGTTATTCTAAGGAACACCACTCAGAGATCTCAGATATTGTACATTCAGTGTTTGTGCACTTTAAATGGATTAATGTAGTCAATTCTGTACCATGCAATCAAGAAGCCATTACACAGCATTCAGACTTGCAGTGCTGCAGTCATCATAAATCTCTGGTTTTGTTTTCGCTTACAGCAGTTTGGTGGCTCAGAATGTTTGTGGTAGGCACAACTCATTCAGCCTCTCACAGAAAGATACCGATTTGTTTTTATTCCCCCATTCCACAAACCACTAAACAAAAATGTTCAGATTAATTGAAGAGCCACACACAGAAGAGGACCACAGCACTGACTTTTCAGTTATTAACAGAGAAGCCAGTATTTTGAGTAATATAGATACTGGAAATGTTTAGGGTCATAGGACAAAATTTAGCTGCCATATACTAAAGCAATATGAATAGCTGTGTCTGTCTATTTTATCTAGGCTAATCTATACATCACATGATGATGGCAGAGCCATGATATATTCATTTATCATGCACTCTTGACCTATCTTACATGCATTGTGGCCATTGTAGCTTGATGGCTACATCGAGGCTTCATCGAGGCTTCCCACTCAATTACTAAACTCTGCAGTGTTCTCCTGGCAGACTCCTCAGCCCACCAGGAGCAGGGGCTATCTGGGTGTATCTGCACTGAAGAGTTTCTTGGATGTAGGCATCTGGGTGAGTCAAGTCTGCCTGCAAACACTCAGGCCAAGGTGGCAGTGTCAACACTGGTGCTGCAGTAGCCCAGGATCAGCACTTGGTTTCTGGGGACAGATCCCAATTTTCATTGTACTTGACTAAGATTGAGGTGATCTAGGAATTGTTTTGTGGCATTATTGTGGGACAACCTCTTTCTCTTCCCCAAGGCCATGCATGGAAGTGTCCTTAGCTCTCCTACCCAGCAGATAAACCATTTCTGGCTCAGCACGATCCTCTCCTCTGTCTATTCCAGCCTTTGTTAGGGTATGCATTCAGTACAGGTGAATGAACTCTTCCTGCTTTTGGCTGTAGTGTTGTTGCAAGAAGATGCAGAATGGGGCATGGTGGAAGGTATTTCAGCAATGGCTTGTGACCCTCAGCAGGTGGCAGAGTGTCTTGGCAAGGAGATCATGCAGCCTGGATGCTGCCATGGTGGAGTGGAGGCAGCTGATGCATCCTACCATTGCTGCAGATTCCCCATGTACAGACTGGGACTTCCGATGCAGAAAAACTAGCAGAGTGGTGGGATTACCTCCTCATGCAGACCCGGGAAAGCTACAGAACTTCCTCATGAGGAAGGCCACCTTCATGGAGCTCTGTGAGGAACTTGGCCCGATCCTTCAGCACCAGGCCATGCAAATGAGAGAGGCCGTACCAGTGCAGAAATGGGTAGCTATTGCCATCTGGAAGTTGACTTCCCCAGACTTCTACAGGTCAGTGGATGACCAGTTGGATATAGGGCAAACAGACCAGAGTGCTGTTACCAATATTGGTTTTAATGCGGTGTCAGGTTGGAGAAGTCTTCAAGGATGATAATCTGCTGGATATCCCTGATTAGAAGAGGGATCAATTTTTCCACACCTGTGGTAGAAGACCATTTATATGCAAAGAAAATGTTATCTCTGTTGACTGATCAATGAATGGAGAAGGCTAGTAAGCTTGGCCACTGGATGTTTGCCCAGACCAGGAATCTCACTCACTGTGTTGTGTTTCTCTTGCATGAAAAATTCTAAGGCATCCCCTTAAAAATTCAGGGAAAAATTCAGACGAACATTAACAGGAGCCTGAACTAGGATGAAGAAGCTTGATAAGAACAGAACTGCCTTCTCCCCCTGACCCTCACCTATCTGAACCTATCTGAACAGAGTACCAGTAGTCATATACCACTGACACCAAGGGACTTTTTCACCTAGTATAGGCACTGGGACTTACAATGCAGGCTGTCTGGGACAATGCTGTAATGCTACTATTGTATGACACAATAGTGGTACACATGTATGATGGACTGACTGCTCTTTTTATAACTCTGTGTGGAAATATGCACTTGTGATTGCAATCCCAGCCTTGATTCTCTTTTTCTCCAGTAATCAGTTCAAATGTAGCTGGAATAAATCAATGGCTGCATGTTTAAATCACTCTCCCATACCATCCCCCCCACCCCACTTGGAATCATGTTGGAAGAAAGGAGGAGGCAGGGAAATGACCAACTGAAGGTCACCCCAAATCACATAATATCCTCCATAACAATATTTGCACTGAGGGGAAACACTCCCATTTGTGCTGCAATTTCTCTCATAATAACAACAAAGATGGCAGTAGCAACTTATGTGGCTGCAATTCTGGTTCTGATTCCACTTCCTCTGTAACTCATTCCTGGACGGATCCTCGGAATATGGCCCCCAGAACATCACCCAACTCAGATGGCCCCATGGTCTGTTCTCTGGTCTGGTCCTGTTCTTCTGCTCCCTCTGCTGGGAGCGGGATGGGTTCTTTGGTGTCATCCCTGTCCCTTTTATCCCAGTCTAAAACTCAGACTGTTCTGCCTCGACAGCCTGTCAAGCATGATGGTAGGCTCTGAATGTTGGATGGTGCTGAGCACCCAGGCTCCTCATAGGAAGGGCAGGTAGATGAATAGTTGCTGGATTTGCCAGTTATATCCTTTGCTTTGAGGTAGGATTTGTAATTCGCTCCTGACTCTGGATAACCGTCTATGCGATTCCCCTGGAGATGCTCTTGGGTTTTCAATTTTGACACCCCACTCATAAGTTGTATAAGAGCAATGTATGTTCCATATTTAACTTGCCCACAGAACACACTCATAAAAAAACCCAAATGGGTGAAGATGGAAGAACGTTGATGGTACATGGCACTTTATCAGAAGAGCAACTTTTCTAATTTAATGGCTAAATAAAATGCCCTTTACCGAAAAAGTAACACATTCACAAAATACATCAGAGAGGAAAATGGGGAGGCTAGCACTGTGATGAGGACAGAGTTAAGGGTATTTCACAGCCTTTACCTGTCCATTTCAATACTTTCAAATGTTTATGGAGTCGTTCTTTTATGATTAACATAGCTCTGAATTTCCTGTGTTTATAATGATGATTGTTTGACAACTATAAACATCTTGTTATATAATACTTTTACCTTTGAGTTAGGGATATAGCCTGATGAACACAAAGACACACACACATTTTTAGAAATATGATAACTGGAGAATTTGAAGTGTCTATGAAGATTTTTGGTACCTCCTGGTGGTACGTAACATTATTTATGCCTTTCTAGTTTAATAATCCCAGTCTGATGGCATCAGAGCAGGCTTGGCCGTCTGTATGTAAGGATGCATCTACACTACCCACTGGATCGGTGAGTAGTTAGCGATCTATTAGGGATCGATTTATTATGTCTAGCGTAGACACGATAAATCGATCCCCAAGCGCGCTCCTCTCAACTCCTGTACTCCAGCTCCACGAGAGGTGGAAGTGGAGTCGACGGGGAAGTGGCAGTGGTCAACTCACCGCCGTGTGGACGGTCAGGTAAGTTGATCTAAAATATGCTGACTTCAGCTATGCTATTCGCATAGCTGAAGTTGCATATCTTAGGTCGACCCCTCTCCCTAGTGTAGACCAGGCCTAACTGAAGGCATGATTTGTCCTGTTTAGCAAATTTGGGTCAGTTGCTTGATCTTGTGTAAAACCAGCAGTCCTGTGACAGAAACAGCAAAAATCTATACTCCTCTGCTACATAAACTCTGAACTGACAGTTTATGCTGTGTCAGGCCATTGCTTGGCATGTAGCTGCACCACCATAAGAGCAGACCAAGGGATGAATTGTGACACGCAGTCACAGTTTGTTCCCTGGTTCACCCCTTACTCCAAGGTCTATGTAAACTGCTGCTGGTCTACACCAGTAAAAAATTGCTTCATCCTCTCTATTAGCTGAGCTCTGCCAGCCAGTGCATTAGGGGAAGATGGAGCTTTTGGGTCCTCCCTTCCCTACCCCTGCATACCCACTCATTTACGTTTGTACTAGAGTGTACTGCTTTCCCTGCTGCATACCATAAGGGAACAAGGGCACCCTATACTATTTTATTCCTCTGTGTAGGCATGCAGGGCCTTAACTATGTTTTTACACAACTCCTTGGAATTTACCATAGGAACACAGTGTGTGGCTAGAATACACCTATTGGCAATTGGGCTAAATACAAGAGCAACTGGATGAAATTCAATGGACTGTGTTATACCGGAGTTCAGACTAGATGATATTATGGTCCATTCTTCCCTTAAAATGTCTGAACGCTATTGAAACACCCCTTCCCCACAGCTACTTTTTATTTCATGACTGTAAAAAACATTAATCTTGGGCTTTTTAGGCCTAGATTTTCAAAACAGTTCAGCTCTCAGTAGCTCCCATTATTTTCATTAAAGGGGGTGTGTTTGTGTGAGAGAGAGGGAGGGCCTGGTGCTGGGTGAGGAGAGTCTCTGGTGTCCTCAGTGAGAGCTGTTTGATGCTGAGATCTTCTGAAAATCCAGCTCTGATTGTGGCTTTTGAAAATCCTCCCTTTAATTCTCAGAGCACTCTATTCAATAGTTACAGCAAAATGTTCTTGCTAAGTAATTCCTTGAATCCTGGTTGCAGTGAAGCTTGGTGTGCTGTTGCTGATAGAACCCCACTGACACAAAAACATAACGACAAGGACGTCCCAAAAGCCCAAACTGCTCGCGGACCGTATAGGCTCACTTGGTAACCTTTTGCTTGTGGCAATTACCACTAATTATTTCACTGAACTAGAAAAGTAGAAAAATAATTTATAGGGAGTGCTGGGGACGCACTACTGCATGATAATGGGATGTTAAAACATGCTTGGATAGAAAATACATGACTTTAAACATATTTTGTGTGTGCGTGTTTGTGTGTGTGTGTGTGTGTATGTGTGTATCTATCTATTGTGACAAAGCTCCAAGTCTGTACTTGCGGGTCCTGCGCTTCCTGGCAGATTTAGGGGCCTCAGAAACTCATCTAGGCCCCAGAGTGACCTCCCTTTCTCAGTATAATTGGCAAGAGTCACCACCTAGTGAGTTACCTTCATCACAGGCCAGTATGGAAGATGGAAAAAGGGGGAGCCCGGGCCCGCCCTCTACTCCGGACTCCAGCCCAGGGACCCTAATAGTATCAGCTAAGATGGCTGACCTTTTATCCACAAAACACAATACAATTCCCTGGGCTACTTCCCCACAGCAGTCCCCACGTCTTCAAACTCCACTTCACCCTTACCTCAGGGCCTCCTTCCTTCAGTATGATATGTTGTCCAACACTCAGTCTCACCAACAGCATAACTTCCTTCCACAGCTCCTGACACCCACACCCACCTGACTAACTGGGAGGTTTTTATCTGGTTTCAGCCAGTTCCTGATTGGCTTCAGGTGTCCCAATTAGGCTAGCTGTTTCTACTCCTTTCTAGAAGGTTCTTAATTGGCCCCAGGTGTCTTGATTGGCCTGGAGTAGCCTTTGTTTGGCTATCCAGGGAACAGGGACCTGCACATCCTCAGACTAATATACCTGCCTTCCAGCACTCTCCTATATCCTTCTGGTCTGACTCCGTCACACTATCTATATCTATATATCTATATATCTATATAAAAGAAATATCCTCTTTTGATATTTGGGATATTTCATACCAAACCTAAATAATATCTAAATCTTGTAAAACATAAAGCCATGTCATGTCTGTTATTTATGTATGGAATAAGAATTTCTCAGTAATTTAGAAATAGTATTGAATAGTACAAGTGCCTCTTAACTTCATTTTCCTAGGTACATACATGAGTGTCTGTCTAAACGAAAATTAGATGCTTCTTTTGTGTATATCATCAGTGGTTGCAGTTCTGTACCATAGAGAAAAGGCAGATTGTACTTGGAAAAATCACACCAATCATAGCACATAATGTCTTGAAAGTCTTTTCTTTCTTAGAGGGGAAGGAAGGAGAAATGCTCTAATCTCCTAGTAGTTGATCAGATTTTTTTTTTCTGCTGTGCTATCAGAGCTGAGGATGGTAGTTAAGGTTTCTGGATTTTACTCCCAGCTCTACCCCAGCCAAGTGACCTTAATCTTGTGTCAGGCCTCTGGCAAATCACGTCACCATTTTGCGCCCTCACTTTTCGTTTGTAAAATGGATATAATGAAACTTACCTGCATCACATAGGTGTTGTGAAGTTTCGTTAATTAAGGGCATGTTGGAATCTGCAACTGAATGATACAATGTCAGTATTCACTAGTATTGGTTATGGGTTTAAATCAAGTACTTTCATTAAGATGATGAAACTATACTGAAAATATTAATTGATCATATGAAGCTATAAACTAGTAACATAACAAAAAGTGAGCGAGTTAATTATACCACAAATATTTTTGGGTGAAAACAATGGTTTAACACTATGGAAAGTGGACTTGGGCAGCTGCTAATGCAGCAAAAGCCACACTGTTATTTTTAGCACACTAGCTTGAGTCTGTCTACCCTTGCTGGGAACCTCCAAGCTGCAGTGCAGACATATCGGGAAGTGTGATGTCACTTTAAGCTTGCTAAGTATCTGGCCCATTGTGTCTTTGTACTGTATGTGTGATAGGGCATGAGAATCTAGAAAAGATGTTTCTTGGGTAAGAATCACTAATTAATAGATAATGATGTATCCTATTGATAATTGAAAATATGGCTCCCACACGTATGTTAATAAGCATTACTTTATTATAGGGCCTCATACTGGTTGGAACCCATGGAAACAAAAACGTAGTTCTCCTCAATTCGTAATTGATAACAGAACCTCCTTTAAGTGCTCTTGTCTTAATAACCCCTCTTTAATTATATTTCTGCCTAATGATATGAATACCAAAATATCTGAAGCTACAGTACATCTCACAATATAGGACAAGACTGGCTAAAGCACTGTACTGGCCAGAATGGTATGATCTTACTACTACTGGAATCTCTGAAAGAGGCAGTGAACCAACACCATAGTAGCTCTGTACAGGATAATGGCAAGAAAGACTCACTTTCTTACTATGCTGTCCCTGCAAACAAGCAAAAGGGAAGTATCTTTGGAAAATAGTTGCCTTGAGCAATGATGACTAGTGACCTGCTGAAAACACCCATCACAGCTGACCTCCACCTCTTTAGAACTCTCTGAACAGACACTCAGAATGCATAGCGCTCTGTCTCTCTCTGTGTGTGTTCACTTTGAAAGGTAAACTAGGGCCAGGATTTGTGTAAAACAATTAGTGATTTTGGATGTCAAACATTAAAGGGGTTTCCATAGGATTGGTGCTCAGAATTTGGCCCTGAAGCACACGGAATCACAAATCCCTTTTGGAAATAATTTGTCTAGCGGGATACGAATAAGCGTTCAATAGGAAGCAATCCTGCATTGGCAGTAGGATGGATTTAATAGGTCTTTTCCAGGTCTTCTTTCTATGATTTTGGGTCTGCAACAAATCCCTGCACCAAAGCACCTGTGAGCTGGAAATATTGCCAAAAAAAGCATTCTGAGATTGCATGAAGATTCGTAACAAATAAGCCGAAAACTGCTCTGCAAAGTAATGATTTAGGCCAGAGGTGTGTCACATTTTCTATGGCCATTAGCTCATCAATAGTATTGAACTGACCAGGAAGTTCGAAGGAAGGGCAAAAGTTGATCCTCAGTGTAATGAGACAGATTTGATTTCTCAAGTAAAAATCATATTATTAAAGAATTGGGCACCGTCAGTTTATCATATTGGATATACATTTGGTAGCACAGGCAAATACACTGGTCTGCTATTTATCCCATTGACACAGTGCTACTAATTTGCCTCAGGAACTTTGCAAAATAATTACGTTATCAATAAGAAAAATGAAAGGGGGGGAAAAAGAGTTGGGGTTTGAGGAGACTCAAACTCACTGGGTTTTTGCTGTACTTTGACATTTTATAACATTCTGCGTTACTATCTCTATATTGATTCACATCATTATGCAAATACCATAAATTGCAATAAAATCAATTAATGTGCCATTAACTCTCATAAAAATGTGTAATCACCATTTACCGCTGAGACGGTATTTCTGGTTTGATTGCTGGCAGTCTAATGGCCCTGCTAGAGGAGGACCGTGAACAGCACAGTTGCTGAATTATCATTGAGAGCACTAATTTCTTTGTTTCTATACTTCAAAACATGAGCCAAAAATTTCAGCCTCAGTGTCTAGAGCCAGGCACCTAACTTTGTACTTAAGCGTTACTAAAGAAAAGCTGGGATGAGACACTGCCACTAAGAGCTCTGGGGGAGGAAGGACAATGCTGGCTCTTAGCTATCTTTGCACCCCCTTGATCTGGGTTGCTCCAAGAGTAATTTAGACCAGCTCTGTGGGCCTGTCTCAGTTAAGACAGCCTGCCCAGGTTACCATTGTGGGCCACAGCAAGCCCCAAATTTCTGCAGCATTGCATGCTGTTGGCCTTCCCCAATGGGCTCATCCTGCCCCCAGATCTGTCTCAGTACACCCCCTGTGCTAAAGGCTTGTGTGAAAGGCCTTAGGAAGTTAGTGGCATGGGTGTCTCCACCAGTTCCAACACTGGAAGAAATCCCCTTCTGGCTAGATAATGGGACTTTTTGGGTCCATTTACTGCTTTGTTACTCAGTATAATGTGTCTGGAACAAGCATGAAGCTCCTACCCCACTTTTCAGACGTGCTAAGTGGCAGCTAGCCTGGATTTTTAAAATGATATCATTTTTATTTAGGCATCTAACTTTAGGTGCCAAATTGGAATATTTTGGCTTGGGTTTTTAAATGTCTGAAGTTTCTGTGTTCTTGCCTGGTTTGTTCTCTTTAGCTGTAGTGATTCACAGGGGAAGCTCTTTGATTTGTCTTGCAGAAGAACCTGAAACAAACCTGCCAGCAAATTGACACGTGAAACAAGTGTGACCAGATCTTCTGGGATCGTTAGTGCTGATGTGGAACTTTACATCTTCAAAGCACCTTATAAATAATAATTACATAGTATTTTGTCTAGGCTCAATCATTCAGAGGTAACAACTATTAGCAAATCCTGCTGTGTCCAGATGTGGGTGCCTGTGGGCTCTGATTGCTGGGAGGCCAATTCCACTGAGTGTGGCAGAATGGGGCAGGGTTTAGGCAGCATGTGCCGCACGGGATTTGCACTCTTTGTGAGCTTCAGAAGAGAACACCATGTCTTCTTGCCTCCCAGAAGGAGATTTTTTGTTTGGAGGGGAAGGAGGGGATTAGTGTTTCTCTGACTGATTATGCATCTCCACTGGTTTTGCTTGCATGCCCCCATGCACCAAAGCCGCAGGCATCTTCTGCTACTCAACTTTGTCCTGCTAGCAAGAGGGTAAGTGAAATCTGCTGACTCGCCGTGGAAGCATATAATTCTCCATAGTATCTGAGTGGTTGCCAGTATATTTAATCTTCATAAGATTCCTAATGGTCTCCATAGAGTTTTCTGCTCTTCATCCTTGACTGATTAAAGGACGCTCTTTTTGGGGAACACTTTCTCAAAGACGAGCACTTCAAAGTAGTCAGTTTCTGCACTGGTTAAGGGAATCCCCTGTTAAGAGAATTTTATCTCCTACTCTAACAGGCTTTGTTCTGGGCTTCTAGACCTGATTTATCCCAGAAAAGCACAGGAGTTACTCCACAATAAGTACAAAAAATATAAAAATCTAGCATGTCACTGTAGCTTTCAGCACTGTGGAGCTGGTTCCACATTCCCTGGGAACGAGACCAGTGGACAACCTATGCCTGGCAGGTGCTATTGCGAAGAGAATAGATCTTGATTCACTGTGATTCTTGTTTGTGGTAGTGCTGGTGAACAAATTGGGTGTTGTGTCCTTCTCTGACCCATCTTCAAAACTACTGACCCTGCCCTTAGACCTTTGCACTTAAAGGAAGGAAATTCAGCATCTTGCCCTAAATGGGTGAAGAAAAGGAACTTACATGGATTTTGTGGGAACTTTTTTTATGTCCGTAACCTGAAGAACCTAGTCACATCAGTATGAAAACGTTACTGTGAAGGATTTTTACCCAAGTGCAGTTTTATGTAATACTGAAATATCTTCATTAGCTTCTTGTGCCTCAACTCTCTGTTTGGCCTTAACAAGATCTTAATGTGTGTGTCAAGGCCTGACCTGTCTGAAGGGTAGTTTAGGAGAAAGTGCAATTGGCCTATAAATAATTCACTCTGGTGCCTTGGCTACCATTCACTGTAGCCCTTTTAATACCCTATAAACTCAAATGTACCATGCTATTTCTCTGTTTCAAACAGCTCTCTGGGGGACAGAGATAGGAATAGCACCATCAGACCATATGCTGTGGAGAGCAGAGCAAATGAAATTGCAGTGGCACTGACTCACACATAAGTGCTTGATTTTCTAGATCATAAAGTTCATGCGGTAAAACATAGCTTATTTCCCTGTCACTGTATTATATATATTCTATATATACATGGAGAAAGTTTTAATGCCACAGGTCTTATTCATAGTGGGATACCTTCTCACACATCAGACTGCAGCGGGGTGTTAAGTACATTGGGAGGTTAATTTAAGATTGCCAGATGTTTTGGTGAGCAGGGAGCCCACTAGAGTCTGTTGGTCTCAGGCAGTTTTCTGATGCAGCCGCAATGTCACACAAAGAGGGGTGAAAGAGGAGCAAGCCTTGCTCCAAAGCAAGTAGTCTCCTGTTGAGAGAACCCTTGGGAGTGCCTTTCTCAGTAGCTGCTCAAAGTGTTTCCCCGGTTCCGCACATAGAGCCATTCCTCGGTTGTTCGTTCAGTTTAAACACAAGTGGTAGATATGTCAGTTAATTCATGTGACCTTCTCTGTCATTGGGCTCTCTTGGTCTGATCTCTTCTTTTAAAGTGTCATTGACCAGTGAAGGTTGCAGCATTACAAGAGGGACAGTTTTCCAAAGCAGCTTTCTGTGCAGCGTGTGCAGCTTTGCATGCACATGTAAATAGGAGGTTAAATGAGCAGCTGCCTTTTCTGCTGTGATGTGCTTATTTGCATGCACAAATGCAACTTAGGTGACCACTTTTGAGGACTGGGCCTGGAATGTATTTATCAAACACGTAAGGCTATGGGCATGTCTACACTACCACTTAAGTTGATCTATCTTATGTTGCTCAGGGGTGTGAAAAAGACCCTGCCCCCGAGTGATGCAAGTTACGGCAACCTAAGCACTGCCCATGCTGGCGCTATGTCGGCGAGAGACATAGCATCCACGCTCTCTTGTTAGCACAGATGCACCGATGCAGCTGCACTGATGTAGCGCTTCTAGTGTAGACCTGCTCTATGTCCATGTCCTATGGGAGTGGAAAGTAAAATCGAGAATTGTCTCTGCTGAGGCTTGCCGAAGAATATCTGAGTAATCTTCTGAAATCCAACTATGGGACTTCATGGAGGGACGGAGACCCCAAATGAAGCACACATCCAAAAGTAACAGTGCATTTCTCTTTTTAAATGACCTGTATCAGTTCCCACAAGCACCATGCTGCTTGCTTCCCACCAGGACACCAATAACCGTCACTCAGGTAAGGGTCTAACACACAAGATGTATAATACAGTACCCGTATTTAACACACACAGAGCTAATATTGGGCCAAGCAGCAAACTCCGCATTGTCCACATCCAGGGATTTTAGATAGGACTCACTTCTGTATCTACACTCATGGAAACCACTCATGGAAACAGAGATGGAGAATCCAAATCCAGTGCTAAGCTAAGCGTGACTCTCTGTTTTGACCATGCCATATTTGTTATCTTGTAATTGATCATCTCAGAATGGTGGTCACACTGGGCTTAAGGGATTGCACAGGGCATCAAGGTGCAAAGGAAATGCTCTGTCAGCTTGTATCATTGGAGCCTGACTCTCTACTCACTTAGACCGATATTATATCTGGGTAACTACACAGACTTCGGTGGAGATATTCCCGATGTACACCACTGAAAGTGAGAAGAGAATCTGGCCCTTGGGTGCCTTGATTTTGTAGATAAGCCAATCCCAAATTAGTCCATCTCTTTCCTCGGTTATAAAACATACATTACCTTTAAGGCAGTTGTCCCAGCAGGAATGAGACCCGGAATCCCCAGGTCTGTCTTGTACAAGGTCTTCCATTAAGCAGTACAAAATTGGTCCATTTATAATTCATTTTAAGATCTAAATCTCAGGATGAAGTTGAAATGATGACAGCTCCTTGGAAGGCAGCCAGGATTTGTTCTCCCCTTCTCTTGTTCTTCAGAAAGAAATTTATTTTCCGCACAAAAACTCAGTTAGAACAACAAAAGTGAGGTAGGCACCGCAGGGAACAAAAGTGCTCTCTGTGTTGTGACCTCCTTTCAAGAGCTTTTCAGACAAGGGGTGAGCTTGGGCTCTGGCATATTGGAGCTTACTCATAAATTTATACTGCAAAAGCTCTCCGAAGTCCTGCATGGTGGCATGACACTACGTAGGCCAATTATGTGGTCTACTCTCCTACTTTAGGCTACATCTACCTTACAAGCTAGGGGTGTGATTCCTCTGTGCTGAGACACATGAATAAATAGCAGTGTAGCAGCAGTGGCACTGGAGGTATGGCTTAGCCAGGTGGAGTACATGCCCATGGGGTTCAGCTGGGATTGTATTTGGCATAGCTAAGTCATGCCTCTGCTGCCATGCCACTTCTACCATGGCTACACTGCTGTTTATACTCACACTGGGGAATCGTATCCCTAGTTTTTAGGGTAGACATAGCAAATGTTGAATTAGTTCTCCCTCCCCCACCTTGATGAATCATTTATGATGACTGAAATGGGGGTAAAGCTTTCAGGTATTGATTTACCAATTCCCAGGGTGGGCAGAAGGGCCATTTCCATTCCACAAATTTCCAATCTCCAATAAGTCAGTGAATTGATAATATGATTGGGAATAACTTGACAGGTTTGAATCCTCCCATGCCAGAATATTTTCCATAGCTAGCCTTTCTAATTGGCCGAAGATCTGCAGGTTCTGTTTTTATGGTTCTTAGTAATTTTCACCCCACCTCTACATTATGTCCCACCACCACCAATGTGGTAGCATTTCCTGAATTCCCACTGTAAGTATCTATTTGCCTCGGTGATTACCAAATAGAAATGTCTCCTCTATAATCACTTCCTTTTCCTGTTGCCTGATTCTTTCAATAGTGTTGCAACTCAGGGATTGGGATGTGAAATATGCTGGACTGTGGCATTACTAAATGACTCTGAGAGGAAGAATAGGCTGATTAACAAGGAGATAGCTTACCTTTATGTGCAAATAACCAGGTCATTAGAATGATAGTAATGGAAACAATGTGCACTGGAAGTTTAATAGGGGGGTTAGGAGAAATTTGGAAAAAATAATTTTCTGTTCTGCCCTAAAGATCTCTGCTGAATATTCAGCATGGTTCCACGTGTGGCATTTGGTTGGTATCAGTAGGATATCCATGCATAGATTAATGTGGAGAATAGACACGTACACTGGAGAAGGGAATTTTATCCTTAGGGTTTATTTCCTTTGTGTCACTAAATGAGCAGTGAGAGAATACAGCCCCATTTTTACCAATAGAAAATGAGCTAATCCTTGCTCCTCCAAATCTCTGTAAAGTAAAGTGCTACGGTGTCTTCATCTCCAGAGGTGGAGTCTGGCTGTGACCCCAAAACAATCTGCACTATGCCATTTCAGAAACCCATGTACTAACAAAGTGATTACCTGCATACTCATCTTGAAGCAGGTGTCATCACAGACATTATTCCAGTGCTGATTGCCCTGGACTGGGAAGCTAGAGGAAACAGACATTTGAGAAGAACTGACCTTTTAAAAAGCAAACCACGTCCTGGGGTGGCCTGCATCAAGGTCTCTTTTTATCAAAATTAACCTGTTGGGTGTATAGACAGAAGGCTTTGGTTGCAATATGCAAACAAGGGTGGTTTTTAATTTTGTAAAACTGACAAAGCAATCTTGTCAAGATTCTCAATAACTGTTTTTCCTTTACTTTTTTTCTAGTTTTCCTTTGAAAGTAGGGTTTGTAGGAACACAATATCTCAAGAGTAAATCTTAGTTGACCCAGTCAAGGTTCGCCTACTTTTGCACTTGAAAAAACTAGGAATGTTGCACTATTTCAATGGAAAACAATAAATCCTTCCCAGATTCTGGCTACTGGGATGTTAGGAAGACAAGATTAACTTCTTGTCATTGTTTTTGCTGGTTATTTTTTTGTAATTCAAAGGAAGGCAGTGTTTTGGCCCAATTCAGCAGTGAGCATCCCAAGGCATGGTCTGATTTTAAAAACGTCAGTCCTCAGTTAATGAACATTAAGCAGAGAACACATTCCTCTGTTTGAGACAGACCTGTTTGCCAACCTCAGTTTAGAACAGGTTAATAACATGACACAGTGGAATCTTATAACTTTACATACAGTGTTGAGACGCATTTTATCAGGATGCTAATGACCAGTGAATTATATGTTTTCAAGAGATACATTACAAGGCATACTTTGTATAAAGATAATTACAATAGTGTCTTAGGGTGCGGACACAGATATATACAGTCACAGAAACCCCTACATGCCTTTAAAATCCAGGCCTACCTCAGGTTTCCTGGGTTCTGTTCTACCATTGTTTCACTCTGTGACTTCAGGGAAATTTAACTGCTTCTGTGTGTTATTTTATCCACCTATAAAATGGGGTGGAGGGTCCTTTAGTTTGTAAAAAGTATCTTGCCCTAAATGGAATAGAGAAGTCCAGTATTGCTAAGCAGAGTGAGATAACGACCTGGCTTGCAGGATGACATTCCAGCCAACAAGTGAAGGTGTTAGCAGGAGAGGCCATGTAACAAAAGGACAATTATGTCCAAATACGTGGAATGAACATTTGTAATGTCTCTTTATATGGCACTTACTCATAGTGGTCAGTCCTTGTGTGGAAACCAGGTGGTCTGTTGTTAGCTATGTGCATCTATTCAAGAAAACTTGGCCGGGACATCTTGCTGAGCAAAGCAGAACACAGGATATACATGAGTGATGAAACTTTGCTCTTTGTAGGGATACACAAACCCCTTCTACCCTAAACAGTACAGTGCCTCTTGAGACACTTGTTTTTCTTGAGCTGCCTCAGGGCTACTTTGGTTGGTTGAACTGTCCACTTGAGTAAAAGCTGTGGAGGGTTGGGGAGGGCGGGTGTTTTTTGTTGAAGTACTGACATTAATCATCTTCATGGGATGATTTATAATATTAAGCAGTTTTAAAGAGCATGGGATATTGTTTATCTTACCATCATATTTTCTCTTTTGTGTTTTGTTTACTGCTTTTAAATACAGTTAGCTGTGCACAGCTGTGAAGGGGGGAGGTGTTTGGTCAAAGGTTTTTCAGTTATTATTAATTATTAAACACTTATGTTGCATTTATGCCTAGAGGCTAATCAGGGTAGGCCCTGTTGTGCTAGCTGCTATAGCAACATATACTGAAGAGCTTAGAATCTAAGAGAGACAATATGGAGACTGAGATAAAAAAGCAGGTTGGAGGAGCCAGGTTAACAACAAACTCACCCCCCACCAAAACCACTGAAAAAGGAATAACTCTCAGCCAATGAGTACCTGTGATCACAACTTGCCACCTGCTTAGTCATTCTCAGGCTGCAGCTTTCTGTCTGTATTAGAGCAGAGACGAGTTTTGAGGAGGAACTAGAAGAAGGAAAAGGCGGTGTACACTTTACGGTCTGGACTGTGAACTTTTTCCATACGTGAGGAGTGGTGTGACGGGCTGCTCACCCCACACCTAAGTTCTTCCTAAGCTGCGTGGCTGGGTAACCGCCCAGCAGTCTGTCAAGTGTCGTGCACTTCAGGTGTTCTCCCCTCACTGCCACGTTGCTCCTGCCCTCTGCCTTGGAGCCCCTGACCAGCTTCTGGGAGCCTCCTGCTTGCTGTGTAGAATGGCGCGGAGGAGCGGGGAGTGGCACTGCTGATGTCAGGGTGTTCCCTCCCCCTGCTCATGTACCCCATCTCTGCAGAGCTGGGAGGGGTGACATGACACAACAGGGCTCAGGAGTGGGACATGGAATGAAGCTTGCTGGCGGCTGCTGCTGTGTCTGAACAAGCACACACACACACACACACACACACTCTCAAATGCACACGCTTTGTGTTTCTCTATCTCACACACACATACAGTGTGTGTCTCTCACATGCATGCACAACTCCCAACATATACTTGTACTGTATTATTGTTGTTGTTCTTGTTATTTCTTGATATTTCCTGCAATGCACATATACTCTCTGTAATTTTATTCTTTCAAAGTTCTGTTTGAGTTTTTTGACTATGCATTTCATCATTTTTATTTCTCTCTTAACACTTGCATTTAATTCTTTGAGTAGTGAGTTCTAAAATGCTTAACCTGTCCTGGCTGGAGTTATTATGCCTATGGTAACTTTTAAAAAAATATATATATCTAGGTTTTTGTTTCTAATGGTGGCACACATACACATTACTTCGATATTGGTGCACATAACAAAATTATTTCAGCACATGGATGGAAAAAAATAGAGGGAACATTGCTCTGCACCACCCTTGAAGGGGTTAAAATGGCTCAGAAGGGACTATTTGACAGGAGAGGCTTTACCTGTGTGAGTGGTAGGCTGACTATACAGCCCTAACTGAATCTGGAGGGAGCCCAGCTGGGTAGGAAGAGGCTGGGTTTGTATGAAGTCAGGGAGAGGAGAGAATAAGGGAGCTGTTGTGGGGAGAGAGAGTTGGCAGTCACTCTCTGGGTTGGAAGAGTGCCTGAGGTGATTTGCTTCGAGGGACTTTGATTCCCCAAAAGAGGGAAAACTACAGTGACCTGGCTGGAGGGCCACACCATGAAAAGGAAACATTGCAGGTTGTGGGGCGTGAGCAAGGCCACAGAATGAGAGACTAGGACAAGAGGGTGAGAAATCATGAGAGAGAGCCTCAAACCAGCAGTGAGTTGATCCCCAGATGAGCCACAAGGAGGTGCCTTAGTGGTGCGTGCAGCGAACCCTAGGGCAGGTGGCACAGGAGAAAATAATAAAGTGCCTGGTTCTCCAAACTACAGTCGAATCAGACTTGGAAAATGGCACACAGGCCGTTCTGCAGGTTACAAGGCTGATTTTATTTAGGTAATATTTGAAATAATTATTCTTGAACCTCTGAGTGAATTTAATGTTTTGAAAAGTTAACTAGTGCTACTGGGCTAAATTCTACCTTTATTTCCACCTGTGTAAATCTAGAGTAACTCCACTGATATAATAGGAGTAATTCTGGATTTACAATGGTGTGTCTGAGGGGATCATATCTCCCTATGAGATCAAATCTCATGAGTGAAAATGAGGTTTATGGTTTCATCTTATTCTCTCTCCCACCTATGATTAGCTCATGAGGGGCCTGGCGCATAAGGCTCAGAAGGCCAGGTTTGAGGTGTTATGTGCTGGAAGCTTACACTGTCTGACTATTCACCCTCATTTTCATTCCTATTACATTTTGTTAACTTTCAAGTGCGGGGAGAAAGATGACATTCACTTTTAAACCCAACTTGCCTTTACCATCCCAAGTATTTTTGAGTTCTTTGCACATCACTTGGCATTTGGGTCACTTAGATGTGAGCGAAAATAGTTCAAATAAAGCGTAGCTTTTTAGTCAACAATAAGCAGGAGATAAAGCAGGCAGGCTGGAGAGAACTACTTGTTTGCTTTCACTTGTATCAGGAAGCTGCCTCATATTTCATTTCTTGTGTAGAATATACTCCTGTAGCAGGGTGCTGGTGCCAAAGGCATCTAATTAGCCCCAGCTCAGCCAGCCCCAAAAATCAGGGGAAATGGATTGAGGCTGGAGAAAGCCTGATGCCTGGCCTAAGGATTGGCTGCACCTGCTGGCATGAGGACTATAAAGGCTGGGAGGAGGCCAGAAGACAGGGGGGAATGGTCAGGGAAAGGTTTGTCTCCTGACCGGAGCCTGACTCTGTTGGTAGAAGGAGACAACTTGGCTGGTAAGCCTTGTATATATCTGGATGCTGGTGGTGGGACAATGCTGTAAATACAGACATGGGCGCTGCACATCTAAAGCCTCTCTGAGCTTTATTGGGACGGCCAGGGAGGCCTCAGAAGTGGGGCAGTAGGAAGATCCTGTTACATGTTGGGGCTTGTCCAGGATCTGAAGCCATAGACACAGCTTGGCAACCTGGAATATGGAGGGGACCCTGCAGTGGCTCACAGAGCAACAGGCGGAGATGCCAAAAGCACAGCAAGCCTTCCATCAGTCCCACCAGGAGGAGAAGCAGGCCCTACGCACACGGCAGGCGGAGCAGCAGAGGACCCTGCAGGAGTTTCTTCAGGAGCAGTCAGCAGTGCAGCAGCAGCGCCTGCAGAAATTGGTGTTTAATGTGTAGAGGGTTAAATCCTGTATCCTCATTCATTGTTTACTTAGTCCTCACCCAGGGAATCAATAGGAATTTGCCTATATAGGAAAAGGGCATCAACACTTTGGTTCTAAGAACTGAAAAAGAAATAGAGAAGATACTTTAAGATGCTTTTTTCAGATGTTAATTGTGCACTTTGATGTGGGCCAGTTGCTAACTATTTGGAATTCAGAAAAAAACCTTCCCCTAGAAGCATGTTTTCACATAGGTATCGATTAAAGGGACTTTACATCTTCTTTTGAAGGTCACTGGGGGAGTTGGTTTAAAGAGGAATAGCAATTCCTGTGCTCTACAGATGTAAATGACCTTCATTCAAGCCTCATTATAGCATGTTAACTTGATCGAAAAGAAAGATGGAAAACAGATAACAAAAAGCTGGACTAAGTAAACCGGGCAAAATAAGGGATTTAAATTTAGCTAGGGCTCAGATTCTAATCTCGACTCTGAGAAGAATGAGTTTAATCAAATACAGTGCACTGTAAAGAATGGATCAGTCTTTCTTTTCTCAAGCATTCCACTCCAGACATAAAAATTAGTCAGCAAGCCCTCAGAACATGAGAACGTGCATTTGAGAGTTAAGCTAAGAAGCAACTTTAGGTTAAACTGAGCAAGGCTTTTATATACCATAGTCTTAATTATTTTATTGTTTCATGAAATTCTCTCAGCATTGCAGTGACTTGAGCTTCTTCTGTCTTCACTAAGCAATTTTGGCAGCTGAGTTCTGCATGCAGGAAATGTTTAAGAGATTAGCAAACAAGGAGTTACAATAATCCAAAACAGGACACGATAAAAGCTAGTAAGAGTTTCTCAGCATTTTGACAAGACAACATAGGTCACAGTCTGGAAAGATTCTCCTGAAATGTTAGCATGACAATTTTAGTGCCAGATAAATATGATTCCCAAGAGAGAGCTTAGAATCAAATGCAACACCAAAGTTATGGTCCTTGGGTACAGAATAAATAGGATTACCATCAAGAGCAACTACCAGGGAAATCTGAAAAATGTTTTCTTACACCATTTCTCTCAATAAATTATACCTACCATTGCCATCAGTTCAGATGCGCTACTGTTTGCCGTGATTTCTTGTTCTTTATTTATTTGAAACATTTCTTATTATTTATCTTAATGTCTTGTGCAGGCTTCTTTACAGACTCCATTTTTTTCTTTTCTGATCTTTTATTATACTCTCTGAACTTCACTTGTCCTTTGTGACTGATGTTTTATAGCTTACACATTTCTCTTTATAACCTGGATTACATTTTGCCCTTCCCTGTTCATCCATATTTGCTTAGAGCTGTGTGAAACCTTCGGCTCAAACCACAGACACTGCTGAAATCTAGCTTGTTTTGGGGTTCACCTGAATTTACACATGAGCAGTAGCTTTCATAGATCTTGTCCATGTCCGTGAACTGTTTGTCAAAGATGGAGGAAATTTATTTTGCACTCTCTAGATTTTAATAAACCTTGTGTGGCGAGGCGGTGTGTTGCCCTGCAGAGGGACGAGCCTCCCCAGACACCAAAGTGGGCGGAGCTAGTGAGTCCTGGGTCGGCTCCCATAGGTCATGGTGCAGGACAGGAAGTATAAAAGCCTGGCCCCAGAGGTCACTTGGGAGGCAGTCACCAGAGCAGCCAGATGCTGCTGGTGGAGCTCCTGACCAGGAAGCCCCAGTGACCTGTGGAGAGCCTGGAAACTGGCCGAGCCTACCCTGTGCCCACTATCCAGAGGACTGGCCAAGATTACCTAGTGCTCGCTACCCAGAGGAGCGGCCCAGCCTATCCAACCCCAGCTACCCTGATGACGGGCTGAGCTTACTGCCTGTCAGGTATCCGGAGGAGCAGCCAAACCTGTCCCTCGTCAGCGACCCCGAGGAACCCATGATCCTGGAGCCCTGTGAAGACACGGCCCTAACCTAGGTACCATGTGAGGGGGAGTCTGGAAGCAGCCTGGGGGCAGACTCAGAGCCTATGTCAGTGTGTTGCGGCCTGGCTCCCCACTGACTGCAGTGGGTCTTCTGCTGCTGCTAGGGCCCTGGGCTGGGATGCAGTAGAGGGGGAGGTCCTGTGTCCCTCCTGCCACTCTCACTTATGGGTGGCAGTCTCTCCCTCTATCAGACACCCTGGAGTCTGATATTGCTACCAGAGTCCTGTTGCTCAGCTCCTGCCTGAGGGTCTGAGCCCTGACTATTGGGGTGTTGCCCCGCCCTGCCTCAGGGCCTAGGCTTATTGAACTCCTGTTGCTCAGCCCCTGCCTGAAGACCTGGGCTACAGACTGCGTATTCCGCAACCCAGCTGAGGATGAGAAACGAGGCGGTGTGGTGCCCCACCGCCCTGCAGAGGGATGAGCCCCAGCGCCACCCTCTACACCTTCTAAGACAATGGTTTGCTGAAGTATTTCGGCTTCTAGCTGTGCTCACTGGGGAACATAACCTGGGACAAATCACATGGTAGCATCCAATAGAACCATCAGTTCTGGTTCTAGTGAATCTGTGCAAATGCATAGAACCCATTAAACTTAAATTTTGCCTTTTGAGATTCAACCATGGTGAAAAGTGGGCTTGTTCACTAATATTCTCAAGGTCCATCGATCTATGCAAACCCAGTGGTCATGTCTGCTCTATAATTAAATCTGGATTGTCAGTTAGGAATATTAGGAGTCACTGTAATTATTTTTTAATTACCATTTGCACTTCCTGGTGTAACACAGGCAGTGGCCTTATTTCTCTGTGGAACTTAAATGATTCTCTTACTCACTTTATCCAGACAATCGCCTAAAGATAGTTTATTCCCTTCATTCTTGTATATTGTTTTGTAGATTTAGAGTGCAGTGTTATTTGGCTAGAATTGGATTTTGGATAATGGCCATATATAGAAGCTTGGATATGCTTTTTCAGAAATTCATAAACCCTTTTTATCCCTTGATCTACCAATAATGGCACGCTTTCTTGACATAAAATCAGCTGAAATAGAAGGCTTTTGATGCTGTAGTAGAAAATGAAGCTGAGCAGTACCACTGTGTTATACTGAAGGGCCATGCTCGTGCCAATTTCAGAAAGCAATGCATTTACCTGTCAACAAAGTAAAAAGAAAGTGCCAAGGCAGAATGAAAACTGGATGGCGAGAAGAGAATAAGAGGGGGAAATTCCTTTCTTTCAAAGTCAGTCTCTGAAAAATGTTAAGGCTAGTGACTGCTCTTAAAAAGACCACTAGGAGAACCAACTATTAGCTGCAAAAATGCTGGAAACAGCCCCAGTTTTCTATTAATTTTATTCACAGACTACATGTGACTTAATTTGCGTAGCTAGCCTAAACACTGTCGGAAATCAGCAGCCTTAGATCAAAATTCATTGCCTAATTTAAGATGATTGAGCTTATTCGGCATTGCACAATAAGAGATAGGGTTATGATCCTACAAACTGCAACTAATTTCACCATTGAAACTAATAATTTTGCATGATTCAATGTGG
Organism: Dermatemys mawii; assembly: GCA_007922305.1. NCBI lineage: Eukaryota > Metazoa > Chordata > Testudines > Dermatemydidae > Dermatemys > Dermatemys mawii. Next base: position 7,991,211 of record ML677358.1, read on the forward strand.
TACTTAAGATCATACCAGGCATTTTGGTTCCCACAGGAAAAAAAGTTACAGCTTTACATAGTAGATTCTTCTGCACTGCAAAAGAGCTACAATTTTCTGTTTGTTCATTGTGATGAATTGCAGTGTAGTCATCACTTTACTACTGAACATTGCTATAAAAATAGCAAATACAAAAACTCTTTAGGTGAGTGTTTGGTTTTAGCAACTCAGAAAGTCATGATTTTAAGTTTCTGCATTCTGGATTATTTCTGCCTATCAGTGAGATAATTTACAAGAGGTACTCTAGCTTTTGTTTTCAAGGGATAATGGATAAACTCCTCAATATGTCTTGCAGCAAGTTAAACTAAATGTGAATTTTCTCATTTTTTGCTTCAGTAACAAACTGCTGCTATTTAGGATCAAGACCATAGACTAACATTCCCAATACTGGGCGTAATTTAAGGTTTAAAACCACTGTAAATTAATGGGCAGCTCTCAAATTGAAGGTGGAGTCCTAATTTCCCATTTTGCACATAACTGCTTCTGAATTGTTTGTGCTTCTGAAAAGGACATCTAAATTATTAAGTGTATGGAATATAGCTGACCTAGGGATCAGAGAATTTGCCTGACCAAATTTTAAATACATTTGATGGCAATATGTTTGAAATCTGCTGATTAAACCAGACCGCTGTCATTGATGCCACTTTCTCACATCTCTGGCTTTGCTGAAATTTTCCAAGAAAGCATGGGGACTGAGCAATGGTGTTATCCCATATCTGCCAGATTGTACCAAATGTACTGGAACCTCTTACTTCTGGGAGGGCCTCACTAACAGGAAAGTGTTTTGTGGGTGAGTGTTGGAAGGAGGCAGAAGCTTGGCAAGTGGCACTGGGAAGAATATTTAAGACTCTAGAAGAAATGTCCTAGTATGTTAAGAGAGGCAAGACTCCTGCTTTTATTCCCAGTCTTGTCACCCTATCACAGTATACTTTGAGCAAGCCACTTGATCTTTGTGCCTTAGTTCACTCTTAAATATGATTAAACCAAGGACCTTACAAGAATGACATTTCTTAACCTAGACATCGAAAGAGGAGTGGGAGGGAGTATAAGGCCTGGTTTACATTAATAGCTATTTTTCACTGTGGTAGGTCGACTGCTGATGCTCCCCCATCAACTCTGCCTACGCTTCTTGCTCTGGTGGAGTACCAGAATCGATGGGAGAGCACTCGGTAGTCGATTTATTGAGTCTTCACTAGACATGTGTGGCGGAGTTAGACCAGAAGGGTATAGGAGAGTGCTGGAAGGCAGGTATATCAGCCTCAGGATGTGAAGGTTCTTGTTCCCTGGATAGCCAAACAAAAGCTACTCCAGGCCAATCAAGACACCTGGGGCCAATTAAGAACCTTCTAGAAAGGAGTAGAAACAGCTAGTCTGATTGGGACACATGAAGCCAATCAGGGACTGGCGGAAACCAGTTAAAAACCTTCCAGTTAGTCAGGTGGGGTGTGGGTGTCAGGAGCTGTGAGAGGAAGTTGTGCTGTTGGTGAGACTGAGTGGTGGACAACATATCATACTGAAGGAAGGAAGCCCTGAGGTAAGGGTGAAGTGGAGTTTGAAGAAGCGGGGACTGCTGTGGGGAAGTAGCCCAGGGAATTGTATTGTGTTTTGTGGATAAAAGGTCAGCCATCTTAGCTGATACTATTAGGGTCCGTGGGCTGGAGCCCGGAGTAGAGGGCGGGCCCGGGCTCCCCCCTTTTTCCATCTTCCATACTGGCCTGTGATGAAGGTAACTCACTAGGTGGTGACTCTTGCCAATTATACTGAGAAAGGGAGGTCACTCTGGGGCCTAGATGAGTTTCTGAGGCCCCTAAATCTGCCAGGAAGCGCAGGACCCACAAGTACAAACTTGGAGCTTTGTCACACATGATAAATCGACCCCTGCTGGATTGATCACTCTGGAGCCAAGTGTAGACAATCAAGTAGAAGTAGGAGGAAGATTTTCATTTGGAAAAGGGGCTAACTGAACATTGCAGGCATGCAAAAAAAGGGATGTATCCTCTACGGAGCAGGAAGGAGCCTCTGTGCCCCACACTAGTGCTTCCACATGCTCATACCCACTGGGAAATGGTACATTTCTATTACATCAGGTCCTAACTATGGCCCCAGTTTGGCAAGCTACTTAATCACACATCTCACTGTCAGCCTGTGAGTAATCCCATTGACTTCAGTGGGGAGTACTAAATTGTTTATAGCTAGGAATGTGCGTAAGTACCTTGCTGAATCAGTGCTATAAATGTAACCATATTTGTTTGTTTGTTGTATGAAATGTATGAAAGTTTCCTGGGTATGCTCTTCTAAATACAGCTATGAGTAACCAGACAAAATAGGAACTCTCTATCCTAAGTTACTGAAATTGCTGCAAACTCAGGTATTGTCTGGTATTAAAGAAGCCTAGTTCAGGCTCCCTAAGATAGCAAAATACGAAAAAAATTGCACTGCTCTGAATGATTGTTCTAATGCTGTTACCGTATTTGGAGGCTCAAGGCATTTTTGCATAGATACCCAAGCTCTTGTCAAATTTCCTATGTATCAGCTGCCACACAGAAAGTGGTCTCTGATTTATTTTTGTGCAGAAAATGTAATGAAAGGAAACAGAGTTCAATTATTACAGTGCCATCTCCCAAAGCGACCTGTTTATTTTGGTTGCACCTTTAGTGACAAGCCATATTTTTTTGAAGAAAAACTTTATTAATTCTAATGTTTCTTGTGGCCTTCCTACAGGTAGAGTCCTCCAACTTTATGCTGACATCTGAACACAGCCCCACACACTGTTCCAAGGCCTCTGGAAGGACCTGCTGTTTTTGAAGGCGTGACTCCCATTCCTCTCATCACATCACTTGTATAGCTGTCAAAACCCCTTTGGGAATGTCAGATTGGACACCAAAGTTCAGACACCTCCAAATCACTAGTCACTTTCACAAATCTTGGCCTAAAGAGATATATAACAGGTGAACGAGTTCAAAAGCACTTCACAGTAGATCAAGTAGATCAGCCGATCCTGCAGGATGTCGTATGCCTTTGACTCCCAATTAGATCAACAGGAATGAAAGACTCTTAGCTTCTTAAAGGAAATGCCCAGTGATTCATGGGACCAGCCCTAAAGATTGCTGTGCCCAAGAGGTATCTGAAACAAATCTTCGTAGTGTTCAGGAAATATTTGATCCTGAAACCAAATAAGTAGAATAAAACTTTGATCCAAGATAAACTGCTGATTTATTTTAGCTTTCATTGAATTGCCAAAGGAATCACTGAAAGTATCGATCATTGGATGCAACATTCTGTAGCGAACAGAGGATGCACAATGCTTGCGTATTTCTTCAGATGTGACAATGGTTTGTACCGACTCTGAACTCCCTGATCACATGTTGCTCCATCTAATTCCCACAGATTCATTTTCTTAGCAAAGCGACACTACAGCAACCCTGTAGTCAGCCAGACTCACATAAATCACAGCTGACTTTAAAAGAAATGAAATGGAGTGCAAGCCTCTTGTCTCCTCTTCAGTTTCCAGGTTAGCTGAAGAGAGCAAATCCTCCCCACTCCTCCTTTTTTCTCCTCCGTGTAGCTATTTTTCACATGGAGGGTTTGAAATTGTTTTTTCTCTATTCATTTTTCTCAAATTCTTTCTTTTTTCCAAGAACTCACCCTGGTCATACATTAAAATTGGTTTTCAAGCCATGAAATTGAAAATTGATATGTTCACACTCAAAATGATAAAGCAATGTTTTGTTACTTTCATCTTGTTAACCTAGGTTCTTTGGTTCTTTAGGTTGTCTATGAATCTCAAAGTGTTTAATATTTTATCTGCAAAGAAACTAATCTGATTTTAAGGAGTAGAAATTTAAAAATAACTTTAGAATTTAAATCTATACAACTTAAAAAATGACTTAAAATGACTAAGAACATCTGAATGGCTATTCTGGGTCAGATCAAAGGTCCATTTAGCTCAGTATCCTATCTTCAGACAGGAACCAATGCCAGGTGCTTCAGAGAGCATAAACAGAACTAGTTGCATGCCCTGAAATTAATAGCAAATGCTATATGGGACACTTCTAGTTTCCATTTTCAGACTAATGGGAAAAGTAAAAACCAGGCCTCTGATTCTGTACAGCTGCTAGAGTCCTGTCACTTAATCCATAAGGACAGATCTGGGCCCAAATATTTCAATTGCTCACTTGAATCTCACATACAGATTTGCACAGGGTCTTCTCTCTCTCTCCTACCAGTAACCTTGGCGCAGTAAGCTTCTCTTTTTCTACAGTTTAGAAGTGCAGTACTCAAAATTCTTTTTGTTTGCTTGCAGGTCCTTTTATTGTAAATTGTCTCATGCCGCCAGCAACATATTCAAAGATATCAAAGTAGACCTGTATTGCGTATTACAGGGATTGGCAACCTTGGCATGCGGGACCACAGGGTAAGCACCCTTAGCAGGCTCCGCCGGCTTGTTTGCTTGCCGGTTCGCCGACTGCGGTTCCTACTGGCCGCGGTTCGCTGTCCCGGTCCAATGGGGACTGCAGGAAGCGGGGCACCACTTTGGGGACCACTGGTTTAGGGACTATCTAGGAGCATATCATGATTTCACATTAGATTGAGAGGTTCTGTTCTGCCTGCCTCCTAACACAAGAACTAGGTAGCATTCAATGCAAATGAAAGCCAGCAAATGCAAAACTGCTAAAAGAAAATACTTTTTCACACCATCCACAATTAGACTGCTGAACGCATTGCCCCAGGATGCCATTGAAGCCAATAACTTAGCAAGGTCTGTAGAGGGGTTGGATATTTATATGGATAACAAGAGTATTCAGCATTGTAATGGTTAATGCTAAAAACAGATTATTGGAAGGGAGATAAAGCCTCATACTGGAGAGTTTAAACCAATTGCTAACTATTAGGGATTGAGATGAGACTTTCCTGGGGGACAGATTATTCCACATCTGCATATTGTGGGGCTTCTTGCACTTTCCTCTGAAGCATGTGGTACTGGCTACTGTCAGTGACAGGATATTGGACTAGACGGACCATTTGGTCTGTTGTTTTGATTTCCTTAAATGTATTCATTATGGGCTTTATCCAAATCCCACAGAAATCAATGGGAATCTTTCCATGGGCTTCAATGGCCTTCAAATCTGATTCTACCTGAATTTATTCAACACGTACCTCTTTCATCCCGGAAGAGATTAAATGCAAACACTGAAAATTTAAGATGTGTTGCTTTGCTGTGATTGGTCAAGTAAATTGGATTTCCCCAATTGGATGAGCACACTTGGACTTCTGGGGCCGATGCTTTCTTCTGAATTCAAAGTTTGGTTTCCATGGATATTCACACATGCAACTTTGAATTTCCTTCTCTATGAACACTTTTGATGGTAAGAGATGATTGAACGTTCACAGCAAGTGAATATAAAAGGGGCATTAATAGAGCTGAAGCAAATTCATTTAAAAATTAAAATGGCATTTTCTGCATTTACCTAGCTCTATTATATTTAAGGCCACTTAAAAGTAGGACATGGAATGTATTAGGAGTGCAGGCAACATATCAAGCATGGCTCTGATTATTTGACAAGTATAGCTACAGGGATGGCATCCAACAGATTAATAGCAGTGGTGAGGTTGCCAAGGGGAATGATTAACTAAAGGGTTACTATCATGATCCTTTAATAGTTTAGAATATCCTGCTCTGTGGACACATGCATCATGGGCATCAGGAAAGCAGACGCTGTTTGCTATTGTTGTCTCTCTGTGCAAATTAGTCTTGGAGTAATTGTTCATAAGTGATTTTAAGCTCACACCACCTAGTTAGCATATTGGCTTGATATGTCAGGGCTTCCAACACATTATGTATTTTGGGGTACTCAGAATTGAAGTCAATGTCAAAACAGGTTTTTCAACTCTTAAGCATGTTCCAAATGCTTGCCAGCTGTTAGATGATGCATTTTAAAAAAGTAAAAAATGATTTATAAAGCTCTCAACCCCCTCCCCATCCCCTCCAAACAAACATTTCAGTTATCAGATTGCTATTTGCAGGCTGTTCTGCAAACTAACTTGTTCTATTCCAGTTTACACCCCATTCATCCAAAAGAGCAGAGGAATAACTGATCGCCCAGTTCATGAAAAATGAAATTTACTGTTTAGCTTGAATTATTTTTCCTTAGGGTCTTTGTTTATTTTCCTTAAAAGAAATACTTAGCACGCTATTGGTCCAATTCTGAAATCATTTACTGTATTTTGGGAATAAATACTCTAAATTTAAATAATTTGGTCTAGAGTACTTGTGTCAGATTCGTCTTGTTTAACTCCACTGAAGTCAATGGAGTTGCACCAGGGATAGACTTTAGCTCCTGTTTAGATTTTATACCACAATGCTGCAATCCAGAAATCCTTAGGAAGGTAAAAAAACCTAATGGAAGTTTTGGCGGCATAAAGACGGTTGGGCCACATCTTTACCATTTAAAACCTAATCTTAACTGAAGTTCTTCTAGGGGTGGTTCTTGTAATTTTGTACCAGTTCTGACTAGAAACCATCACGTTTAGAGAAGTATTTCTTTTCTAGAGCCTTCAGCTTCCTTTGGCTAGTACAGGTGCCTCTCTCTTTATTAGGTGGCAGCAATAGATAACTTGCATTTGTTTACTTTTATTGTCAGCAGTGCCAAACGTTAGGATGTTCATCGAAACATCCAAGTGACTTGGGTACTCAAGCCCACTCATCTGTTTGGCCATTGTACTGACTGCCCTTAGCTTCAATGGGACAAGCACACACAGGATGTATGGCCAAAAAGGCAATTTCTCTGGAAACCTATATGGTCCCTGGACCAGATCCTCAGCCGATGGGAGGCAATGTAATTTCACTGAAGTCAGGACAGCCACTCTAGATCAGTCATTTCTTTATATGAGAGACTGTCTCCTGTCATGACATTTGTATGTAAACTAAAAACTCCCCCAAAGTGTGAGGCATTTTGGAGCTGGCGTTCCAGTGCAGGCCCGGCCATACTGCATGGAGCAGAAATAACAGTCAGATTCGTCAGTTGGCAGCATAACACGTCAGAATCTCATCTTTTCTGGCAAAACAGCAAAGGAAATGAGCCTCCTGTCCTCACAAAACTGTTCCTCCTTTCTGTATATTGCTGGGGTTAAAGGGTCAACACTCTTTCTGCTACCAGTCTGGAAGGAAGCAGCACTGCTCCATAACTCCCGTTTATTCTTGGTTGGTGTGGTGAGAGAGCTGCTTTGTTGATTCCACCTACTTTAACCATTATAAGTGGTAAATGGAGTCTTAAGCTCCACCTATGGATCCAACATCAATCTTATTTATTCCACTCAAGCCTACATCTCATTTGCAATAAAAGGAGATGCAATAGTCCGTGCTGCTGCCATAAATAGGATGCTGCACCTCCAATTATGTGATCAGGACCCCTTTTGTAGAAACGCTAGAGTTATTTTTTTGTGTGAACTGCTTCATCTTGCCCTGCAGGGTCAAGCAACATTGCAGATGAATATGTAATCGTTTCACTTTGGCTACATAACACACAATTCCTCATCTTGCTTCAAACTGATTCTCTGCTGTGAGTATGATGGCTGCCTTCTTGGCAGACACACTGGCTATAGAACTGGGGACCTCGAGAGCTAAAAGCATGAGCTGCTAAAGCAAAAGAGCCAAAACTCTGGGGCTGGGCAGAAGAGGAGCCGGGGTGCAGGGATGGGGAGGTTTGTAACAGATTCATAATTTCTGTGCACTGGTAGGGAGACTATAACACCTGCTCACTCATGGATCACAAGATTCTGCATAAGAATAAAAGGGTCTAGTTCAAATCTGGCCTTTTCCCAGTTTCATATTGTTCTGGATTGCATGCAGTTCCCATGAAAGTAATTCAAGAGAATTACTTGTATGAGGGTGACTTGCTGAAGATGTCCCTTCATGGTCACCTCAAAACCAAACCATCATCCACTCTGAATGGCTTCATGCATTTGATTTGATTTACTTTTTACCTAGCAACCTTTGCGGTTTGTGTAAAGGAATTATTTGACCCCTGTAAAAATATCATAGTGTAGCTGGTGTATAGGAAGAACTCCTCTTCCTCTAGCTACTGACAGGGCCAGCGCCAGGCACCAGCCAAGGAAACGTGCTTGGGGTGGCACATTTTATGGAGCAGCATTTCGGCCAATCTTGGGGTGGCACGTTCCGGCTGCCTCCTACCCCATTTTTTTCTTCAGCAGTGCTCCAGACCCTTTTTGGTTTTTTTCACTTGGGACAGCAAAAAAGTTAGAGCCGGCCCTTGCTACTGAAAAGGAGCCTCTTTCTCTAAGTTCACCATTGAAAGTAAGAATGCTCTTGCTTGAGCAGTGTCCAAAGGTCCACATGAGCATATTGCTCTGCCACCAATCATATACTGGCATAAACAAGAGAACTACAACTAGCTACCAGTAGTGAGACACGGTGGTGACTGCAGGGCAGACCTCTTGTCCCATGTTTTCTCAATATTTATTTTCATACTCATTGCATGAATTTTAATGTGCAACAGTTTCTGTGTTCTGTCTATTCCCTGCTCTGATGCTGATTCATTGTTGGGGCCTTGAATAAATTGTTTACCTTTTCTGAATCAGTTTACCAAGTCGTAAAATGTATTTATTACCCTGTATCTTTGGCGGGGGTTTCAGAGGTTTAACTTCCAGCACTGGTAGTAATTTTTGTAAAGCACTTTGATAGGCTTTTTGCCAAGTATTTTATAAGTTTTTGATAATAAAATGTGCTTCACACCAAGGAGAAAATTCATGAACAGCTCCCTGTAATTGAGAGGATGCTCATTTTGGTATTGCGATTATTTGTTCAGTAAACTTACTAGAGAAATGTTTAAATGAATACAATACCTTCCAGAGAGATCAGTGTGTTTTCTGAGGGGGTGTTGCTCAGAAACACATGAGGTTTCTATTTCCATAGCATCTTTGATCATTTACAGTTATCTCTAATTCTAGCATAATCTCTCCTTAGTTTTTACCTAACAGTTCTCATTGCTATAGCAACTCTACTGAAATTTCTCTGCCTAAATAGCCATGCCAATTTCATCAGGTCAAAATCTGACCTCTGCATCTAATTGTCTACCTTTGACTGTGGTTTTTCTTTTCACCAAGTAGAGAATTTGCTTTAAGAGAGAGCCCAAAATTATTAATAAAGTATTTTTTCTTCCTCTTCAGCTTAAACTGTATTTTATCTTCAGTGTATTAAACTATGCATATAGAAGAAAAATAAAAACCCTCTTGAGATGTAATCATCTTGTTCGCAGGCATATTATTGGTGGCAGAGCTGTATATTACAAAATGAAATAAGTGAAAATTCATCAGCATGGTAAAAGAGATGCATAGAAGAGATTTTAAAAATGGAGGATAAAGCTAGGCAGAGAATATGGAGCGTCACTGACTATAAACTATACAGCTATGAATCACTGTGTTTAAGATACGGAAGCAGTGAACTCCCTGATCGAAATGATGCATTCAGTATAGAAATCATGAACTGAATGTGAAAGCAAATATTTAGGGGTAATTTTTTTCTTTGTAACCCCAAAACATGTACTGCAGTAGTAGTATCAGCACAGGCTTCCCAGCACTACCCCAAAAGATGTATCTTAGCTTGATCCTGAAGGGGTGGTAGTTTATCCTCCAAGTGAATTTTTTTGTTGTTTTGCCAGAAGCTGAGAATGGGCAACGGGGGTTGGATCACTTGATGATTACCTCTTCTGTTCATTCCCTCTGAGGCACCTGGCATTGGCCACTGTCGAAGACAGGATACTGGGCTAGATGGATCTTTCGTCTGACCCAGTATGGTGGTTCTTATGAATTCACTCCTTCTGCTAAGACTAGTCAACACAGGCTGCCAGCTGTAATGGTATTTAAATTATTAGTATTAAGAATTGGACTGAGACCACCATTTCATTTCACAAAGCTGATGATGGTTTCAAAAGCCATCATCCTTTTCAGATCTGGGCTGGGCATGAGCCACTGACCGAAACAAGTGAATCCATGTCATGTTACCAGTGCCCTGAGGCATTCAATCTCCCCTTCATTTTTTACTCTGGAAATCTAATTGTGCGTATGACAGATGCTTATGTCTGTGTGCAAAGCTGGATGGTGGATGGCCTCTGTTTTGCCACTTAGCTTCTGGAATTATATCTTTTGTGTAAACAGCACATTTTCTCCCAGCTGCAGCTTGTGAAAGAATTTTACAGGCTGGGTATTTTTAAAATGTGTTTAATTTTCTGGGACATGAGGCATATGACAAAAATAAGAGATCGACAGTACAGTATAATCTTGAATTTTGATTAGATGGCTGAATAAAAATGTTATACATTCCAGAACTATATAAAGTTGAACTGCTCTGGAGGCTAAATTGTCCTCTTCTGCCTGACAAAGGTTTTCTTGCCCAATGAATGGCCTAAGTTGGGTTTGTGGGTGATGGTGCTCTAATAATAAAACCACTATATTTCACCAATATAAACCAATAAACCAATAGTGAAAGGACGTTTGAATGAATTCAGAAGGAGAAATAGTCTAGCTAATGTGTATTAAGATGCTTTGCAAAAGGTATTGTTAAACTTCTAATATATTCTTCTGAACTCAGGTCTTCCTGTGGAGAAATATACAATATTATCTCCTAAGCTAAAGAGTCAAGACGGATAAAAAAAAACTGCAATAGATTATAGTTTCCCAAATCAGAGAGATGCTTAATGAGCACAATACTATGGAGTATGGGCTAACTTAATGTTTCTACCCTTGTTTTCACTTGTGATGGCTGACCCTCAAAAGTGCTGAAGTCTGATTTTCATTAGGGTTGGTAATGGGATTTTCAAAGGAGTGTAAGTAAACTAGATGCTCAATTTTCACTGAAATCCAGAGGTAGTTGGGTGTGTCTATTTTATTCTATACAGGTTCATGAACCATGCTCATCTCCACAGTATCTTAATGCCTTCCAATAATGCATTAAGCGATGTGACTAACATCCGTCACGCGTTTAATTCTCCATGGAGAGACAGGTATGTGTAGAGTGTTTTGTGTTTGATTGTTTTTCATTATACGCGCACACACACATTGCTGTTTGTATGTTACAAGGCAAGGCTAAAGAAATGTGCTGTCCACATAGCCTGGAAGGTGGTGGGGTTCTTCATTCCTGGAAGAGTTCATTCCACAGTCTTGGGCCAGCTCTTGAGAAAGCTCTATTTCCTGCATAAATTAGTTTTACCCTTGTTGTAGAAAGTTCCATTGTGCCAGAGAAGTATAGCTGTCAACCATGGTTTTCATGTTGGAGCTATGGATCTTTTAGTTGTCTTGGGTCCAGACAACGGAGCTCGTTGAAGATAAGGTCTTGGTTATTTCATAGGAGATGATGGTTTAATGTGTTTTGAAGATCCCAACCTTGATGGATGTCCCAACCTAATGAGACTTGAAAAATCTTCAAATCCTCTTTCATAGGATTTTCCAAGATGGTTGTTTCTGGTTGCAACCAGAAAAGCCTCTCACAGAAGACTTCTAGTTCAGGTCTGCAGGGGTTGAGGGAGAGGGCAGGAATAGCACTTCTTTGAACATTTCATAATCCTCCAAAAAACAGTACATCACAATAGCACCTACAGGACTCAGGGCCTCATAGTGCTAGATACTATACAGGCATATGAGAGGCAGTCACTGCCCCAAATACCGTGCAATTGAAATAGACAAGACAAAGGATTGAAGAGGAAATGGTGTCACAGAGAGAAGTGATTTGCCCAAGGTTACACTGTCAGTCAGTAGCAGAACATGGAAGAGGGTCCTCTGTGCTCTATCCATTGGACAATGCAGTTGAACAATGTGTGATTTAACTTCTGAAAATGAACCAAGATTTCAGGGATTCCAAGCTGTTTTCCAGCCCTTAGTTTGCCATTACTTACGCATTTATTTCTTTAGACGTTTAAGAATATAATAAGCTATCTAAACATAGTCAGCATCTTTTTTATGTAAAGACTAAATGCCTGGCCTTGCATTCTATGAACCACCACATCAAAGGGCATTTTGTGTACACAAGGAATGTATTATCGGGCCACTAACAGGTACCAGCCTTCATAAGTAATTGCAAACCAGAAGAAAAGCTTCCGTACGGACCTGAACAGCATGAGTATGTTGACATTTGATGAGCGAGATTCCGTAAAGTAAGTCGGCAGAACCATGGGGGTGTCTAGAATGGATACAGAAAAAAACAAATTGATAAAATGACAAAGCTGTTCTTTACAACATTAGCATTCATCCAGCAGCTGTTTCCTATCATTTAGACTTTCAGATTAGATTTAAATAGCCAGCCCGTATGTTTCCCGTTTATATAGTACACTGAAAATATTGTCATTGTGAGTCATGCTCAAATGTATCACACTCACATTGGGTGAATCTTTCTTTGTTTGCAAACATGTTTAAAAAGTAAATGAAAATTGAGTTTCTAGAACAACGGCTGCTTTTTCTTTTTTCCTATCTTTCCACATTTCCCCCTCCCTTCCACTAAGAGGGCCCACTCATTTTACTGAGGCTAACTGTACTTCTTACTCCTCCTTTGTTTCTTTGAGTGCACTCCCTTGCAGGTGGGAGAGAGAACTATGGATAAAGCTGTCTTAGTTGCAGGGCTTCAACTATGGAACAAACTTACAGAAGAGATCAGACAAATTGCAGTGTTGTTTTAAAAATTCATTACTGGTTGTATAACTCCTAACACTGTGAGACCCTGGTCCTTAATCAGAGCCTCTCAAAACTATTACAATACAAATAATTAATATCTCATTTCAATCTTTTTCTTGTGAAACACACTCTCCAATTCTTTTTTTGTTACAAGTGGGTAAAATTTTTTAGAAAATTATAATTTTTATTCATTTATATGTCTGCTTGCTAAATTCATTATAACAACCTTATAGCTACTCCATTTTATGGCCATATCCTGGTACTCTGTACATTTTTGCTTCCCTGTATCATAGAATTTCGTTTCCTTTTAAAGTTGCTTGAGCTCATTGTGCATTTAGTAGATGCTACTGTGGCTAACAAACTCCTTTAATTCTTTCCACCTATCAGATATTCTTATGATGTAGCTTTTCTTCATCATGACAAGATAACCTTCTCAGATTACCTAGTTGAGTAATCTCATGAAATGTCAGTAATACTTTCCAAAGCAGATAAAGAAAAAGTAATTGCTTATTTATAATTTAATGCCATTCATATATAATCATTCCATTTGAAGTGTTAGCAAGGGGAAAGGAAAAATTCAAACACACTAAGTTCTTGTTATTTTAAAAATTCATTTTTAGCTACCAAGACATCCCAAAATACTGTCTAATTCAATGAACAAGTCATTTGAAAATTTCTAGTTCAGTTACTCTGGGGTTCCTTAAATTAGTTCAAATTCTCCCCCACTCCAACTTCTGTTTTGAAACAAATTTCTAATCAGGAATGTTATTGTTCAAGAGTTTGAATCCCTGCACTAGAGAATAGCAACTTTCTCTTCCATATTTTTTCAACTAAAGATAATACATGGGGAATTCAAACATCTGTATCACTCAGGATTACATTAAAAGAAATGCAAAAATGATAAAGAGTCCTGTGGTACCTTATAGACTAACAGATGTATTAGAGCATAAGCTTTCGTGGGTGAATACCCACTTCGTCGGATGCATACACTACTGCATGCATCCGATGAAGCGGGTATTCACCCACGAAAGCTTATGCTCTAATACATCTGCTAGTCTAGAAGATGCCCCAGCACTCTTTGTTGCTTTTGCAGATCCAGACTAACACGGCTACCCCTCTGATATTAAAAGAAATGACTCTCCAGCTAAGAAATTCCCCAAATAGCTTCCATTTGTTTAATGGGACTCTCATTTCAATCTCCAACGTCTTATTTTCCTTGAAGCTTCTCTCTCCGCTTTTGGGAAATTGGAAATAAGGGGGAAGTGTCCTTCTAAAAATAGTCATTCCAGGAGACATGCCCCACTCTCCCCAAAAGAAATGTATCAACTTGTTTGATGAGTTCACCTGTCTGGCTCTCTCTTTCTGAACGGCTGATCTGAAACATAGGAGCTGGGAGTGAGTAACCACAGGACAAGTTCTTCATCATCAACATTTCATGAAACCAGTGTTTATTCTTTTACTTTTTTTAAGGTGCTGAGCACAGAAGTCTGGACTGGCAGCAATTAACCCCGTTAATGAATGCTTGGCCCTCTGTGAAGTGATGGATTATTTTGTGCGGATTCTGTACAGCCGCTCAACCCTATCAAATACCCTGATGGCATTGATCAGATGAATTGAGGTAGGAAGTACCAAGCAATTAGCTAATTAAGTATCTGTAAGAAGACTGTATAAGAAGAGAGCTAATCTGTCTAATCTACTCTGTCCATCATCCTATGTTTGTCACTGTGTTTTCTGAGCACCTGGGATAATCTCACCCCAAAACCTTGACAGTGATTTTGCCTGTGAATGAAAAATAAAGCATTCTCATAGGTTAGAAACTGGGAAAGAAGGTAGGATATGGGTAATGTTCAGTATGGCAAAAGGTTAACAGTGGGGTGCCAAAAAGTTCCATACCGGGACTTGAGTAGGTTTGTGTATCTGGAGAAATGGGGTTCTTGCAAAGCAGAGCAAGTTAGTCTCCAGATGGCTCATCAGCTCCTCCCCATTTGCTTATCTCAGTGTCTGTTCCTATTCCAGCCAGAAGGGGGTGAAACAGGGCAACTGGAGCTACAGCTGAGAAACACTCAGCCTGCAGGCTGCTCAGCATGCAACTTCTAAACTAACTCCACTTTTAGTACCCTTCTGCAGAAAGAGAGCTTCACCCAAAGCCTCCTCCAATCCCTGGAGGGGTTGTAACATTCTCTGGCAAGTTAGTGGATATGGGAAGTGTGGATGGATATGTTGCACGCATTGAGAGAAAGGGTGAGAAGGCATGCATGTGTGTGTTGCCAATTCACTCCTGATGGTTGGTTGTTAAAGCTCCAGCTTCTGGAATCAGGTGACCACTTGAGAATCTCAGCTTTCATTTTAAAAGTAAAACCAGTTTCTAGCTCTTACAGTTGTAGAAAAAAGCTTGAATATGGGAAGCACTATTTATCAGTAGATCATGAAGTGCATTACAAAGGAGATAGGCACCATTATCCTCATTATACAGATGGGCAAACTGAGGTACAAAGTAGCCAAGCCACAACTAGAATCTAGGTCTCCCAAGTCCCAGTCCACTTCACTAGCCATTAGGCTACCTTGCCTTCCATGCCTTTAGCTATTTATCTGTGACGCAGGGAGGTGTCATTGTCCTGATTTTACAGATGGCTATTCTGAACATTAGTGGTTCCCTGATAAATGGTACACAACTCACCATCCTGGAAGTTTAGAGATAGTTGTACAGAAAGAAATTGTGAAGCTGTGTTTCACTGAAAACTTTAAGGATGGCAGGATATAAAGCAATAGATAATATATGGTACTGTTACCCACTCAGAGTAAATTGAATTTAATCTTTTCCTCTGTGGCTGCACCACTAAATAACTTTAAAATAAGAGATTTATTTCCTCTTGATATTCTCTTTTGCCCACTTGCTCTCCCTGCTGCTTTTAGGTTTCTGATTTTATCACAGAAAGGAAGTATTCTAGCTCAAAACTTTTAAATTCTTTTGTCGGCTCTGGTGACTCGCCAGAGTAATGTTTGCTCATTTCAAGGCTCTCTCTTCCCCGCTGGTATTCAGATTCAAGACTTCAGGAATTCATTTTGAAGACATGCCTTAAAGGTTACTCCCTTCAGTACCTTAATACCTATTATTTTAAGGTTAATCTGCCGTTTTTTTCCTTAGAAGCCTTCAATTTTTGTTTTAAAGGACAAATGTCTTTTCCTGCTATTTTGATGGGAGCTCCTCGTTTTGTATCAAGCCTCCAGCTCTTTGCCTCTGTGTTTCTCATTTTGATTCCAAGCAAGTGTAATAATTCTGAAAAAACATTAGACCTCTCTGCTAGCATACAGCTAGCACTGAGACAATGGAAGCAAATATTCCCCCACACATAGTCCTCTGAATTCGTAAACAAGTGTTGATTTGACCCTGTTCATGACTTTTTTTTAAGGTAGCTTTATGATCAACTGAGAAATTGAGTTTTACTGAGACAAATTCACCTGAAAGATGAATTTTAAGCCAGAATGTTAAAAAAAATATTTAAAAAATCAGATTGAGTTGATGTACCATTATAATTCTCAACCTGTCATATTGGGGACCCCCCTGCTGTACTAGGACTCATATCCCATATAGCTGAGCCCCACACAGCATTTATCATCATAGGAATGGTGGGATGGATGAGGAAACCTCTCGCATGGAGCCCATCAGGTATCAAATTAGAATATTCAAATTTTATGCTCTGCTGTTTAGTTACATAAGTTATTAAGGAACAGAAATAATATGACATCATTTATATTACTGGTCCACACCAGGCAGATTTCAAGGTTTGAATAATGAATATTCACAACCAACTGTTCGTGAGCTATTTATGTAGAGGAGGAAAATGTTGAGAATAAATTCGAGATCTCCTCTTGAACACTTTGTAAGACAATGAGATGAAGCTTGATGAATAAATTATTACTTATCAATTATTCACTCAGTTTGAGAACCTAGCTAGTTTTAAAAATTATTTCTAGAATCAGCATAGTTGAGACCAATGCAACTCTTTGCTTATTGTGTAATTTATTTATTAGCACACCGAGGACCAATTCTGTATTCCTCTTGAAGCATACACATACGTGCATGTATGCACAGAAAAGAATTTCCAGAATAGAGAAGGAATCAGTTATTAAAGGATAATATCTTCAGGTTCTTACTGAGCCATAGAAATGCAACTCCACTCTCCTATACCTCTAAACAGAAAATCCTTAAGGGAATGGCAAAAACAAACCTTTCTTTGCCCTGATAGTTTTGACAGCTCATCTTCCCTTTAGAGACTTCAAATACCTATGATTAGAGATAGCTTAGTAATATAAATACATAACAGCTTCTTATAAAGGTAGACCACCGTGACACAGGGAGCTTTGCCAAGTAAAGACTGCAGGCCTTTCTAGTTTTCATCATTAGAGTGCCCCTGATGAGAAGCTACAGAGATTTAGTTTCCAATTCAACTACTCTTTATTATAGATTTCTTTCTTTGAAACGTGTGTCTCACTATAATAAGCAAAATTATCAGCTCCTCTCTTAAATACATGGCATGCAATTTTTACATATACTTCATAATGTAAGTATTTTTCCAACAGACTAAGAGCTTAAACCAAAACCTGTTGAAGTTGGAGGGAATCTTTCTATGGACTTTGGATCAGGTCCTTAAAGTCAAATATAATGACAGTGTGTGTACCTTCCCAATCCGTTATTAATTTTAAGTTCATTCTGGTGTACATATTAGGAATGAGAGTTACAGTAATCGGACACGTATTGATGGATCTGGTTTAAATTGCCAGCTGCTGATGTAATTTCCAAAAGGAAAACAGGTCACATCACCCTTTGCGTATGTGAAGTTCGATCCTGGAAATTAAGCAAAAATCTAACTCTTCTATTGTTTTCTCCAGGCATACACAATATGATGGATTTCTTTGTATCTGCATGGATATAAGGGACAAGAAAATAAAAGGAGGGGGATGGACCTTCAATCTAAGTGTCTCTTAGAGAAGCTAGTAAAGTCAAGATACACGTGTACTTTCCGAGTTTTATCTTTCTCTGAGCCAATGCATCAATTGGAAGACATATTTCCTGAGAAACTTCTTAAAAAAGAAAAGAAGTAAGCACTTCCAGGGACAAGAAGGTCAGCATGTGGGAAGATAAGCAAAGAATGATATGCAGAGAATGTTACAGATTCATGAACAAACACAACCTTCTGCCCCTAAGGGAAGGGATTCCACGCAGACATTTGAAGTTCACGTGAAGGCATTTAATGAAATAGCAGCGTAGCAGCGGCCTTTTTTAGGGATCAATAGGTGATTCTCTCTTTCTCTCAAAAAAGCCAGTTGACTGAAGTGATTGAACCTCACAGTGACCTTAGGATGAAAAAAGCCATGTAATGTGGATGTAATCAAGCTGGTATTTGATTTGGATGCATGCACTGTTCTATAACAATAGCAAAGGAGAGTTTAGAACTTAACTTCTAGAAACATAACTCAGCACATTTTCTGAGCTAAAAGTTCAAGATAACTTCAACAGGGTAGTTGGCAAAATTGTTCCCTAATTTGGTCTTTACTATATTTGCTCATGCCTTTTGACAAACATGTATGTCAAAAGGCATGAACAAATATAGTAAAGACCAAATTAGGGAACAATTTTGCCAACTACCCT